>CM059197.1:8182315-8269698 GCA_030323885.1 Branchipolynoe longqiensis
TTGCGTCAACTCTTCTACTCGCTCTTCTAACGACAAGTCACTAATTTCTTTTAACATTATTTTCTCCTGCTCTTCCAACGTGACAGAAGACATTTTAGCTGTTAACTCAGGTGAATTATCTCGAGAGTCCGAGTCAGATATTTGTGCTTCTTCTGCGGCTGCTCTTCCTCGTGTTACTCGTTCAGGCATAGTCTGCTTCCCTTTACTCCTACCTCTTTTCTTTTTACAACTCTTCTCTACCTTATGCGACAAACCACACGCGTCACAATACGGCATGTCACAAATGGTAGTCTTGAACAGCAGCACACACAACCTCTCAGAAGGAAAACAGTAGCAGAAGTGAGACCGTTTCAGCGATATTTCCGCGTGACACAGGTAGCGCCCCATAAAACGCGCGCATAAACAAGGTAGGTGCGCGACTCTTAATACTAGATATCGAAGAACACATACGAATAATAATAATTAACCTTGGGCTTAGCTTCATTCTTTATATTATTATAATCCATTATAATACACATAATCCACCCGTGACCGAACAGAGGTTCGGTACACAGAGAGCAGAACATCTCTGTCCGCTCCCCACTGGACACACCCTCAGAATATCTAGCACTTTCAGGCATCTTGTTTTCAGGTCCTTTATATATTGAAAGACAGTTTTGTGTCGAAAATGAGGCCCACAAATTTTGTTTCCTCAACAACTTTAATGGGGTCCCCATCAAGGGTCAGCTCTGGTTCCGCATGCATTCTACGCAGCAGGCAGAAGTGCATGCAGACTGTTTTGGTCTTGGAAAATTTGAATCCGTTCAGAACTGACCACCGATGGATCCCATTTATGCTTAGTTGTAGTTGTCTCTCTATGACATTCATGTTAGCACCGCTGTAATATAAAACAAAGTTGTCCACAAAAAGACTACAGGAGACCCCCTGCTTCACAGCAGCAGCAATACCATTGACCTTGACCCCGAAAAGGTTCATGGCCAGTATGCTGCCTTGAGGTACTCCCAGTTCCTGTGAGTGTAGGCTGGAATAGGTAGTCTTGATGCGTACGCGGAAATGCCTGAAGGATAGAAAGTTCTTGATGAAAATTGGCAGGTGGCCATGAAGGCCAATGGCATGGAGATCTTCCATGATGCCGTGCTGCCCCGTTGTGTCATAGGCTTTTTTGAGGTAGAAAAAGTCAGCCACAACATGCTCCTCCTTAAGGAAAGCATCTTTTATGAAAGTCTCCATGCAAACCAAATGGTAGAGGGTACTGCGGCCCCATCTGAAGCCACATTGAAGGTTGGACAGGTGGTGTCCTGACTCCAGTACCCAGACAAGGCGGTTGTTTACCATACGCTCAATGGTTTTACAGATGCAGCTTGTGAGGGCTTTGGGACGATAGCCTTTACCAGGTTTGGGAATCTGTATTACTGTCGCCGCCCGCCAAGAGGCGGGGACGACACCCGACTCCGAGATGCTGTTGAAGAGTTGAAGCAACAGTCTCAGCGCAGGTTCGGGGAGATGGTTACAAAATTCATAATGAATTCCATCAGGTCCAACTGCCGTGTTATGTGAGCTTTCCAAAGAACACCTCAACTCATCCATACTGAATGGGGAGTTGTCATGCTCCTCACCATCAGAGGAAAAGTCCAAGAGCTTTCGCTCTTGGCGTTCCTTGACAGGCAGAAAGCCCAGAAGGCAGTTTGCCAAAGAAAAAGTTTCAAACAAAGGTGCGAGCCAATTCTTCACTTATGTCATCGAATGAGGTGAGAATGGTGCCGTTGTGTTTCAAGTGCTGGACTACAGAAGAATCACCTCCCCTTCGTTTGATTCTCCTGATCATTGTCCAGACTTTGCCCAACGGCGCGCGCTTGGTGATGCTAGAAATGAATCGTCTTCAACACTGCCTCCGCCCTTCTCTGATTATTCTGCGAGCCAGATTTTCAGCAGTCGGTCTCCTGTGGAATTTATGCTGAGCTTTCTTTCGTTCCTTAACTGCCCTCCTACAGCCGTCATCCAACCATGGATGGCATCAGACGCTTATGAGTTGTCGAGGTTTTCGGAACAGTTTTATCTGCGATCCATCTCAGCATCTCAGTGAAGGAATCGATGTCACTGATGTCTGCAGTGAACTCCTCACGACATAGGGTCTGGAAGGTGAGCCAGTTGGCTTTACACAGCCGCTAGCTCCTCACTCGCTTTATGGAAGATTCCCCTTCGCAATAAAGAATAATCGGGAAGTGGTCACTCCCGCAGAGGTCATCCCAGAAACTCCACGAAAAGTCCAGCACCAGTTCTGGTTCTACCATGCTGAGATCGATGGCAGAGTACGTTCCATAGCCGGGATGCAAATATGTGTACGAACCATCGTTCAATACACACAAAGCATGACCGGCCACAAAGTCCTTAATTCTCTTGCCTTTAGTTTTCCTATTGTCCCCCCCCCCCCCATAGTGGGTGTGGCCATTAAAGTCACCCATGAGTAAATATGCGGACGGTAACTGGTCAACAAGGGCATCCAGTTCTTGTCAAGTGAGGAATGTAAATGGAACAGAGAGTTAGTCTTATGCAGTGTCAGACGAACAGCTACAGCCTGTAGTGTTGTGTGTAACGCCACTGGCGTACATACCACATCACGTCTGACCAAGATGGAGGAGCCGACAGCGGCTCGGTCTCCATCTGGTGTGTGCTTGTTATAAATGGTGTAGCCTTTAAGACTACAACTCTCAGAAGCTTTAATATAAGTTTCTTGTAGGCAAACAGCAACTGGATTGAGGTTGCAACAAAGAAGAGACAACTCTTCCATGTTGCTCCTTAAACATGGGCAGTTCCATTGAATAAGAGATCCACCTGTCACTGTCATTTTGGAGCAGCACACAACCCGTGAACTAAAGCTATTCCTAGAAGGCAGTGGCTAATGGGTCAATCAAGTAATGACTGCAGATTTCTTTGCCTCATTATTTGAGTATACCATCCTTGTATCCCTGGTGTGCATCTGACGGATACCGCAGCTCTGCACATCCCTTTGTAGGACTCCGTCGTGGGTGGGGAGGAAGGATGACAAAAAATTTGTAAACAAATATGGCAAACAACTACCCCCCAAAAAATAAAAGACAGATGGCTGACAACTCGGACTTGGAAAACGACGATCCCATAATGATCAATAAATGGCCGTGTTTCATTGTGATTGTGTTCACTGACTTGGCTGCCAGGCCCTCTTGCTTTGCCATTGATAAGGGCATCAAGGGGATAGCAGGCACTGTCACAAAGGTCTGGTGATTTTCTAGCTGCGTGCGCAAAGAAGGCCCAAGACAAGAACCTGCAATGTGCAAGCACATTGACATGTGTCAGCATAAAGGCCTCTCCTCACCATACCCTCAACTTTAGTAGAGGAGTAATCCGAACTATGGATCTAAGTGACGTCGGTGAGGATGAGATCGCACTCGAGTTGAAACCACAAGGTCTTCGAAGGATAACTATACGGGAAGAAGGTAAGGAAATAAAAACAAATACTTACATCCGCACGTTTAGTACACCAGTGCTGCCCCAGAAACTTCAATTTGGTTACCTCAGTGTTGGCGTGGATGCTTTCATCCCAAATTCTCTTCGCTGTTTTAAATGCTAAAAGTACGGACATGGAAAGGATAACTGCAAACACGAGGTAACCTGCTTCCGATACGGCCAGACGGGTCACGACAACACTGATTGTCAGAACCAGGCAAAATGTGCCAATTGCCTGGGTCCCCATATGGCCGTGTCGAAGGATTGTCCTGTTTGGATGAAAGAAAAACAAATCCAGCAGGTTCAAACCCAAAACCGGATAAGCTACCCGGAAGCTCGGAAGTAGGTGGAGGGGCTTACCCCTTCACCACTTGCCAAGAGCTATGCCGCGGTGCCAAAGCCCGTTACCAGGACAATCGATTGCCAGACCGATTTGACATGGCTATCGGGAGAGTGGCCCACAGCCCGCTCACCGACACAGAGTCCGAGTGTAAAGCCATCTGGAAAAAAATCTGAAACGAAGTCTGCCTCTGTTCAGACAGAGGCGGCTTCAAGTTCTACACACAAAACAATTGAAAAGGGAAAAAAAGAAGTAACAAAGAAAATCACTTTAGTTCGCGAAAGACCACTATCGGGCTGTATGCCCAAGTGGACAGCATCCCCCATTCCCACCGGAAATCAGTTTTCTGTGCTGCAGGATATTGATATGGCCGAGGTTCCCCCGAGCCGTAGCCGTAGAGTGTCCCCCAAGGTGAAACTTATGGGAGGTGTGCCTGACATGTCGACAATATGACAGGCACATATATAATACAATGGAAGTGCCAAGGTTTTAGAGAAAACTTCAATGAAGTGTGATTGCTTTGTTAGAGACTTGACCCTCTTGCCCTTTTCTTCCAAGAAACATATATAAAGGCTACTGATGGCTCATCCATTCTGGTGCATGAAGACGTCATACATATCCCCATCACCTTAAATACAACTTTTCAAGCAATAGTCATTCGAATTAGTCTGGATACAACCATTACAATATGCTCCATATATATTCCCCCAAACTCCATTTTTTCAACACAAGATTTAGAAACATTACCGGATCAGTTGCCTTCCCCCTACATTTTAATGGGGTACTTCAATGCATACAACCCCCTGTGGGGTAGTGCAAACACAAACAGCAAGGGCAGGGGAGTTGAGAATTTCCTAAGCAATTGCGCATTAAGCTTTGTGAATGATGGGCACCATACTTATGTTCATCCTGGGTATGGGACCTTCTCTGCAATCGACCTCACTATTTTGCAACCGGGTCTCCGCTGGACTTCTCATGGAGAGTCTGGAATGACCTTTGTGGAAGTGACCATTTCCCTATCGTGATTACGACCAAGGGACCAGCTCGGAACCAGAAGGAACCGAGCTGGTGGCTGAACAAAGCCGACTGGTCACTGTTCCAGTCACTCACCCATGAGAGGTTCGTTGGTGTAGCCCGCAATGATCCTGTTGCAATGAAAACATTCACAGAGATCTTGGGATCGATTGCAGTGGAAACCATTCCTAAGACCTCGGCATTTCCAAAACATATAACAAATCCTTGGTTTAATGCAACTTGTAAGAACACTATCAATGAGTTGAAAAAAGTGCAATGGGCATTCTTCCGGTGGCATACCGCCGAGAACAACGTTTGCTTTAAAATTCTTAGGGCTCGGGCTCGCCAAACTATTAGGGAGTCGAGGAGGCTGTGTTGGAGACAATATGTCTCCGTCATAACCTCTCGCACCCCACTTTCTAAAGTATGGACCATGATCTGGAAAATAAAACTGAAAGCTGCTGGATCATTGGTCCAACATCTAAAACTCAATAACATTCTTTTAACTTCCATAACCGACATAGTGGGGTGCCCGGGCACTCTGTCATTTCAAATTGATGCAAAAGTTTCGTTTTCAGTACCAATTTGAAGGTAAGGGTCTATAGAACCATTTTGGTTCGAGTGTCAAACTCTCAGATTAAAAAAAACAAAATGGCCACCAAAAACCAAGTTGGCTGCCTATTTCAAGCTTTTTTCCGCATTACGCCTCATAACTTTTGTACTATTGAACCTAGAATGATGATTTTGGTCTCAATACCTAGGTTTGCATGTATGAGTAATTAAATAAAAATAAAATAAACATGATTGGAGCATATCTTCTCTTATATTGAGTCCTACTTCCGAGTAACTGCTTAGTCAATTGCTTGAAAAACTCCTTGAACAATACATTTAATAAAGAAAATGGCTAACAAATTAACCAAATTAACCTATATACATCATGTTAGTATCAGCTTCCTCATGGTTGCATTGATCCATTGGACTGTTTCCAACATGGTGGACTTGATCACCTGCAGTGATGTAGACATTCTTGTCATCTGGGAAATGTTCTTCTGTTATCTTTTTTGACAGGGATGAGAACAGTTCCTTCTTGTTATCAACGTTCGCCAGAAGATTCTGCCAATTGCCTGGGATTTTGGCAGTACCAGATATGCGTTGTTGGATGCCTGTTCCTCGTTTTTCCCTTGTGCCTCCTTTGATTGTCAGTGCACGATACTGGTCCCAGACAATATCTACTCTTGTCGATCGCTTCAAGTCGTGGCAAATTCTTGGGCAGAATACCTTGTCGAAATATGAATCAACGGTCTTGCCTTGGACAGTTGTACCAGGAAGTGTGTGTATCAGTACTCCACCATCAATAATAATGAAGTCGTAAACATCTGGCGCTACTAGCTCCTCATCGACAGAAATGGTGCTACTTGTACAGGCTTCTGTGATATATACCAACAAATCTGACTTGGTACAAGAGTTGAGGGACCCTTCGGATGACAATGCAGGTGGGTATGGGGAAGATTTGTGACGAAAAAACTCTTCCAAATCCCCCCCGCGGCTGTCTAGTACAAGAAAAGCTTGCCCATATAGCTCTGCATGACGTTTGAAGTGCTGCATTTTCAACTTAATTGCTAACTTCTTTTGTGTTTTCTTCTCATGGAACAACAGTAAGTTGTTTCGCTTGATAGGTGCTGTCAGAGGTGTGTCATTTGAGTCAAGCACACTCTGTCTGAAGTTGTTGTACTGCTCTTGTCCTATACACTCGACTTTATGGACAGATACGGCAGCAGCCACAGACTCACACACCTTGTCTAATGTAACCAGGTCTCCACTGTGCTCCTCAAAAGGATTCCCATTGCTCAGCAACACCTCCATCAGGTCTTTGGCATAGCGTAGAAATCGTTGCTGAGATGCATATCCTTCCTCATGATGAGGGAGTTCTTCATCATCATCGTCATCGTTTGCAGCGGTAAACTCCTCAACGACACGGCTGATTTCCGGCCCAGTCACGATCCAGCGTTCCAGTAAGCGGCAAGAAGTATCATGGAAAGCAAAAGAGAGATCCCCTCAGTAAAGACAAAAGCAGGCAGCCAGTATGCACACCAGCAGTGCAACACAGCAAACAGAAGAGATCAAAGACCACCATGGCCATCAGGTCAAAAATGCACCACATAATGACAAGGACCAATCCAGGGGGCGCTATGTCCGGGTTCTCTGGTGAAACCGATAATGCCACCAACTCCTTTCACCCTTTTGTTGGCTTGCTCGTCTGCTCGTGTGCTTGATCAATGGGTAAGGATAAGAAACGGTGATTGCTTCGAGTTATTGTCCAGTGTCCCTTCTAAAACTCTACTTGGATGCTATCTGGTAGAACTTCCAGGTCTCGGATAAAGATTGGAATCCACCTGGCATAATTCTGGTGATCGAGAGCAAAGAACAGAGGCACAAGGTTCCACAGGGTAGTGACCATGAGTTCTAACTTCCGTTCCCGATGTGCCCGGATGAACATGAATATGATCTGTTGGTACTTGTGTACGAGTAGCCAGAATTTTAATGTTGGACTCTGTTCAGAAGCTACCCAATCCTCAAGAGCCATCTCGGTCCCACTGTCTTCGTAGGCTCGCTTCAGAAGGCTGTCGAGTACCATAACAGTAACTTGATGGGCATATGTTGTTCTCATTACATTGGATGCTTTCAGAAAAGCTATGGCTGCTGCTTCTGTCTTCACTAGCCCAGCTTTTTTCAGGGTTTCAGGGCATCCAGACCCACGCAGAAGATCTCCCATGGTGCTCCACAAAGCCATTTCAATGTGGAGCCCACCTAGCATAACCAGAAACTTGTCTTCCCCGAAGATGTCAGGGAAGGTCCACTGCATTTTTTTTGCTAGGTCATAGAGTGGTTGGTCCACTACCAACACAGGGACTTGGTGTGGGTTGAAGTACTCAGTTGTTTTTTTCACCAGTTCCATTCCATGTTGAATCATTTCTGGAGTGGCGGCTTTTTCATGGAAAAGTGGCAGGAGGTCTTCAATGCCTTTTTCTGGTTGTCCAACAGTATCTGATCGAGCAGCATGGTATGAAGACCACATCGCTGGAGTGCATTTTTCTGTATCAGAATCCACATATAGGGTGTCATGTACTGCAGTCATCCATGCCTGGTCGTGCTGTTTCTCCTCATCGAATGAACTTGTTGCCACTGGTTGCACATCGTTGATTCGTAGACATTCTTGGTCCAACCCATGCGTCTGTGATGAAGGAAACTGAAATATTGAAATACCAGTTCCATGGAAGGATGAGCTTGCAGTGCGTGATGTGGGATTGTGATCCAAGTTATCCAGGGCTGCAACTGTGAAAATGTGGTGATGCAAATTTGTAGGACAGACTATATCAGCATTGTTCCTTGTATTATCTGCAATAGCCTGTGCAAATCTAGTTTCAATGCTGAGGACTTTCTTATATGACACACTCAGAGCATATTTATGTAGTAGTTCTACCAGCTTCTTGCTTCTTGTTTCGGAATGCAATTTGAGGGCCAGGAACACTGCCAGTGGAGGCTCACAATTCAAGTTCGTTGAAAGAGAAGTCATATTTAGCATGGCCAACTGACTCACAGAGAGGATCTTCCTGAAATTCTCTTGTTCTGGCGATGATTTGGGTCCTGCGAGTAGTTGACGGAAGAAATACTTTATACGTTGTGGAACAGATGATTCTTCGCAACCATTGGGAAATGAACCATCAAACTTGAATGTAGTGTCATGATCAAAAACAGCTTTACGGAGAATCGATGCTGCCATTAGTAATGTACATGCTTCCTCATCTGGTGTTTGAGTTGCGTCTGATATGATCCTTCTAGCCGTCTTCGAACAAACGATGAAAACTCGGTCTCGGATACCTTTCTCCTCTGTCAAATTCGGGAAGTGTTCCAGGACTCTATCCTTTAGGCGTGTCCCGTTCACAGTCTTCTGGATTCCATGTTGTTCTAATCTCTCGGTCATCATATCTGTCAGATCTTGCAATGCAAAACTTCTACGACCTCCAGTGACTTCTTCCTTTATAAATTGGAGCAATTCATTTTCTGTTGCGGCCTCAAGATTTTCGCTAGCTCTGTCTTGTTTACAAATCGCATCGTAACGGCGATTGAACCCTGTGTAGCAATTCTGATGGTACTTGGCTTCAATGGCGACCAGATCGCCTTCAGCAAGGAGTGGCACAATACGCTCTTCCCCCAGCACAACTGCCTTATCATGTATCTGTTGGGTGAGTTTAACCTTCTGGAAAGAATGGTCTGCTTCATTTGGTTCATCACCACAGAAGATACACAGATTACGATTAACAGCTGCATTACTCCGCCGGGATCTTTTTCTTACAGGAGTCAATCCTTCATTATGACTTTTTGTTGCATGGTCAAGTGCTGATGCCCTGTAAAGTTGACCTCAAGATTTATGCCAGGATGCATGATTCTTCTGCATGGATTCTTCATCTGGAAGTTCTATGTCTGGGTGGGGAGCAGCACCAATTGCGCTGAACTGACTTGCGAGCCTGGTGATTTCTCTGTATGCTTCCTCTCTATGACTGGCGACTGGATTCGCAAGAGGACAAACAAGCACTTCCTCAGTTTGCTTTTGGCACAAAATACACAACTGCCATATCGTTGCCCCAGCCATCTCAGAAACAACCTGGAAAGACACCCAGAAAAAATACCCCATTTGTATCGTCACATTTGGTATTTATTGTCTCATTGGTATGAAATACCATATAAGATATATTCCAATCATGTTTATTTTATTTTTATTCAATTACTCATACATGAAAACCCATATATAGACACCAAAATCATCATTCTAGGTTCCATACGACAAAAGTTATGAGGCGTAATGCAAAAAAAAAACGAAATTGGCAGCGATCTTTGATTTTGGCAGCCATTTTGAATTTTTTTATCTGAGAGCTTGACACTCGAACCAAAATTGTTCTATAGACCCTTACCATCAAATTGGTACTGAAAACGAAACTTTTGCATCAATTTGAAATGAAAAGAGAAAAATACCCATGCATGGCCCCCCACTAACATAGTCAACCTTTTTGCCACCACATTTTCCCAGAACTCATCTGTGCAAAACTGCCTTCTGGCCTTTGCACAGATGTTGTGTCATGAGCAACATTCAATAAATTTCAAATCTAATAACACTGAGCACTACAATAGTTGTTTTGCAATAGATGAATTAATGCACGCTTTAAATAGGTTGCATGACACTGCAATAGGTCCAGATAAAATACACTACCAATTTTTAAAACACCTCCCACCACCAGCAGTTGAACTGCTTCTGCACCTTTTTAATAATATATGGCACACGGGAGACATCCCAACCTCCTGGCAAGAGGCAATCATTATTCCCATCCCCAAACCGTGGAAAGACCATAGCGAGCCCGGAAACTACCGTCCGATAGCGCTTACAAGTTTCATTTGTAAAACTTTCGAACGAAGGATTAACGATCGCCTCATCTGGATCCTGGAGTCAGAGTACCATCTGACCGACTTCCAGTGTGGTTTCAGGTGGGGGAGGAGTACCCTCGACCACTTAGTCCAATTGGAGTCATTCGTTTGAAATGCCTTCATAAACAAAGAACATGTTGTGTCCGTATTTGCTTACATTGAAAAGGCGTACGAAACTATATGGAAGTATGGCATCCTGAAGGATTTGTTCAATATGGGGTTTAGAGGGCGCTTGCCCATTTTCATTTCTAAATTGTTATCAAACCGAAACCTTATAGTTTGGGTCAATGCTACCCTCTCTGATCCTTCTGATCAAGAGATGGCAGTACCTCAGGGTAGCATTCTATCTGTTAGCCTTTTTGGCATTAAAATTAACAATATAGTAAAATCCATAAAGAGTACTGTATCCTGCAGTCTCTATGGAGATGATTTTTTAATATGCTATAACGGTAAAAATATGAACACTATAGAATGGCAGCTCTCATGGGCAATGGAAAACGGTTTTAGATTTTCCAAATCAAAAACCGTTTGCATGCACTTGTCTTTTACAGACTTTGCACCATGACCATAATTTAACAATTGGAAATGATCCCATCAAAGTCATTAAAGAGACCAAGTTTTTAGGAGTCATCTTTGACAACAAATTGTCTTTTATCCCTCATATTAAGTATTTAAAGGCCAGATGCCTTAAGGCTCTGGACATTTAAAAAGTTATATAGAACATTAATATGTTCAAAATTGGACTATGGCTGTATTGTTTATGGTTCAGCCAGAAAATCATACATATCACAGTTAGACACTATACACCATCAAGTCCTTCGCTGGCCCTGGGGGCTTTTAGAACCTCGCCCATCCAGAGCCTCTATGTCGAAGGCCGAGAGCCCTCCCTTAAAAGTAGAAGGCTCAAACTGTCTATGCAATATATGATAAAATTAAAAGGAAATATTTTAAATCCTACATATAAGTCTCCCCCTCCCTCTGCTGCCATTCACCTTCCCTTCCAGGGAGAGGGAGGGGGAGACCAAGAACATCATGGTTTACAAATATTTCACAGTGGACAGGCTTGAATTATTCACAGTCTATCAGAACAGCACAACATCGGGACAAGTGGAGAACCATTGCATCCAACCCTCGACTAGAGGATGAAACTATTGATTGATTGATTGACATATAAGTACATTTTTATGCCACCATATGAAAGCCTCTATGAAGCAAGGCCAACATACATAAAGCGGTTAGACCTCAGAATAAAGCCTCATTTGGAGGCACTGGGGACAAACCTACATAATATAGCACCCTCACAATATTCAGATGTTCGTCCTTGGCAGCTGAGGAAACCAAACATTATCCTCCAGCTGGCCATGTTGAAGAAATCCCAAATGCACCCACTTTCATATCATGAAAGCTTTATCGATATTTGAAGTGCTTTTAGTTCCCACCTAGCCATTTACGCTGATAGGTCAAAGACAGACAACAGAGTCTCTGTGGCAGCAATCATCCAGACTTGAATTAGGTACTCGTATTCCAGATCAGAGTTCCATCTTTACTGCTGAAGCACGAGCACTCCTACTCGTGTTAGAGTGCATTGAAACCTCAGCCAGTCATAAATTCATCATTTTCACTGACTCTTTTTCATTCCTTCAGGCTTTAAACAATAGCAAACTGGACCACCCAATACTACTTAAAGTACTCATTAAACTAAGCTCTCCTTCAATAGCAAAATTTGACATTCACCTATGTTGAGTGCCCAGTCATGTGGGTATCCCAGGAAATGAGAGAGCAGATCAAGCGGCCACTCGAGCCCTGGCTGCTCTTTGGAACACTGTCATATTCCCCACTCTGATCTTAAACCTACAATTCAAAAATACATCTGAAACCTATGGCAGATCGAATGGGATGAACACCCAAACAACAAACTCCATAGAATTACACCCTCCGTGAACAGACTGCCGCAGAGTCGCCTGGAAGGGCGACACTACCAGGTTGTTTTAACAAGAGGCCATATTGGCCACTCGTGGCTAACACACGTTTTTCTGCTCAAGGGGGACCCTCCCCCTGAATATATTGGATGTCAGTCCCCACTGACATTAAAACACTCTTTATTAAACTGTGTGCATTTCATGGCCCTGCGCCAACAATTTTACACTGCAAACAGCATGCATAACCTTTTTACTCAAGTAAAACAAGAAAACATTTTAGCCTTTTTGAGGGCAGCTGGTTTGTTCCACCTCATATAACTTTTTAAACAAATTTCATCAGTGAATAATACTATTATTCAGAATTTTATTTAGCTTGACCAGAAACTATATGATTGTGAGTTTAAAAAATTCATGAGTGTCTATTGACATAAAATTGATTGTATGCTTTTACATGTAAAAACGATGGTTTGAACAAAACCAAACATTTCTCGCCGTGAATATGGCCTATGCTGCTGACACGGTGTAAAGCAACGACCAATCAATCAATCAAGCTTCGTTTTATTATTCTTTAAGTGACTCTGCTCTTTTTCGTATGGGGTCAGTGAGTCAATGCAATATTTTCTCAGGATCATAGATTAATGGTTGACATATTTCAAACCAGTCTTGGGTGGTAAAGTGACTCCTTTTCCTCTAGCATTAATACTCAGTGTTATATATCTAGCTTTGTTTTACAATTTGTTTGGTTTCAAGTGACTGCTCTTTTTCATATCGGGTCAGTGAGTCAATGCAATATTTTATCATGGTCATACATCAATGGTTGACATATTTCAAACTACTCTTGGGTGGTACAGTGACTTTTTTCCTCTAGTATTAATATTTAGTGTTATATGTCTAGCTCAGTTTTATGCTTTTTTTAATTTTAAGTGACTCTGCTCTTTTTCGTATGGGGTAAGTGGGTCAATGCAATATTTTATCAGGGTCACAGATAGATGCTTGACATATTTCAAACTACTCTTGGGTGGTACAGTGATTTCTTCCCTCTAGTCTTAATACTTAGTGTTATATATCAAACTTCGTTTTACCATTATTTGGGGTTTAAGTCTCTCTGCTCTTTTTCGTATGGGGTCAGTGGGTCAATGCAATATTTTATCAGGATCATTGATCAATGGGTGGCATAATTCAAACCACTCTTGGGTGGTACAGTAACTCTTTTTCCTGTAGCATTAATATTTAGTGTTATATATCTAGCTTCGTTTTACAATTTGTTTGGTTTTAAGTGACTCTGCTCTTTTTCGTATGGGGTCAGTGGGTCAAGGTAATATTTTATCAGGGTCATAGACATATTTCAAACCACTCTTGGGTGGTACAGTGAATTTTTTCCTCCAGTATTAATATTTAGTGTTATATATCAAGCTTCGTTTTACCATTATTTGGGGTTTAAGTCTCTGCTCTTTTTTGTCTGGGGTCAGTGGGTCAATGCAATATTTTCTCAGGATCATAGATCAATGGTTGACATATTTCAAACCACTCTTGGGTGGTACACTGACTTTTTTCCTCTAGTATTAATATTTAGTGTTATATGTCTAGCTTCGATTTTACACTGTTTTGTTTTATGCGTCTCTGCTCGTTTTCGTATGGGGTCAGTGGGTCAATGCAATATTTTATCAGGGTCATACATCAATGTTTGAGATATTTCAATACACTCTTGGGTGGTACAGTGATTTTTTTTCCTTGTTTAGTACATAGAATACCAACTAAAAAAAGATATATAATAAATTAAGATATTAATCTTTTATCCAGCATTGGGAACCTCCCCCTGAATGTATCAGTTTATTGGGTGTCAGTCCCTGCTGACACTCAAACACATTTTACTAAGTTGCGTTGATTTTTTGGCCCTGCACCAACAATTCTACACTGCAGACAGTATGCTGTACCAAAGTAAAACAAGAAAACATTTTAGCCTTTTTGAGGGCAGCTGGACTGTACCACCTCATATAGTTTACTAAATAAATTCTATCAATTGTTAATAAAACTTTTCTTTTGCTATGGGAATTTGTTTCCCTTGACCACAAATATATGATTGTGAGCTTTCTAATTTAATGAGTGTCTATTGGCACATAATTGATTGTCTGCTTTTACATGTAAAGGCGATGGTTTGAACAAAAAACAAACATGAATATGGCCTATGCTGCCGACACGGCGTAAAGCAACCACCAATCAATCAATCAATCAATTTATCCAGCATTGCATTTACATCAATATAATCAGCACATCTTATGCCATGTGCATTCATATTTAGATAAATCTGGGCACTCAGACTAGTGTTACAGTTAGAACCATAACCAGTCAGTTTTACTTATTTTATTCATGTTTTTATTGATATCCTATGGTTAATGACATATGTAGAACTATAAAATTAGTAGGGTTAATCATAGATTGGTTATATATTTCTCTGAAACAAGTGTCTGTTGACACATTTGGCATTTTAATATTTAGAACAAGAATTAATAATAGTGATGTGGATATAAGCCTTAAAGTGACTGATTGTTTTGTGTGAAATTGTATGTTTCTTAGCTTAAAATGGTTAACTATGGCTAGTATTGTCTTAGTTATATTCATGAAATCATTATATTGCCTGTGTGCATACATATTTATGCCAAATTTTATTTTTTTCTATTAATCTTGAATAAAATGGAAGTTTTGCCTTACGTGTATCGGCAAACTCAATTGCTGTATGGCTTTGCTTTGCTGCCAGCGCCGTTTTCAGCGCATGTGCAGTCAGAACCGTGATCTCATCTATAGCCATGTCACCACTCTCACCTGAGCATAGGTGAACAGGTGAGGAAGAAGGATGAGTTGTACTAACTTAACAGGCTTAGGGAAATGCAGCCACAATAAGATATAGATCTACCAAATGTAATGTCCTATGACAAAGTCAATGTCCAGGCCATGAATCCAGCAGTCAAAGATGTTCTCAATGGAATTATTCGATGTCATCTGCTTCCACGCTTTGTTGACTCCTGGAAAGTAGATGTCATCAGCGATCTGTAGACAAAGACAGATACACACAATTTAATCCATATATCATAGATTGAATGTTACATGCTGTCAATCAGCGTGGAACATGCTTTCCACATATGCCAACATATAGATTGCATTCAGATTAGTTTAGTGCAGTTAACACAACTATTAAAAACTGGTCTTAGGCATAATTTGTTCATTTTTATTGTGCATCCTGAATATTTATTTCTTACTCAAAGTGAACAACTGCCTTCTAATTCACTAATGCGGAGGCACGACTGGTATAATGTGGCGTTATTGGCCCCTTGAGGATCAGAAGAGGTTACAGGTAGGCATATGTAGTACATTTAGGGCACATATCAAATACAGTGTCGTATGCTGAAGTTACAGGTGTAACAGGGTTATGCAAGGGTAGGTACATAGCATTACATTGTTATAATGAGCAGTGGGGAAGGGAGGGTGGGGGAGAGGGGCAAGAAGGGGGGCATGCGGGGGGAGGTGGGAGGAGGAGCGCATGGGGGTCAGTGGCGTCGATGAGTCCCATCTTTTTATTTTGCATGGAGTTAGGTCATGCCGGTTGCATGGTCTTGGGTCAGTTCAGATCTATGTCAGGCAGGGTGGGGCAGTTTGGTGTGGTGATTTATGGCTGCACTCCCCGCCCCTAGAGCCACACCCCCACCATGCCGCCGGACCATCTCCAGGGGACCAGACTCAAACCCTCAACCCTTGGGCGCCTCACTATTGACCCCAGGTGTGGGTGGGCGGGCAAATTTCTGGTGCATGTTGTCCGGTCTGCTGGCGGGTCCGTTGTGAGCAGGGCGCGGCCAGGGGTCACGTGGTGGGTCTGGCAGGGGGAGGTTGCATCATGAGCTACTCTTAATGCTAGGGGTACCGGGCAGGTGGCGCCACCATAGCCCAGCAGTCGCCCGTGCAGTGCTGTAGGTATGGGCCGATGGTTCGGGCGTATGGATATAGGCGGGCGGTCGGTGGCGGGCTGGGTCTATGGGAAGGGTGGGCTTTGGGTGCTAGTTAGAGTTCAGTCGGGTGCTCCGACCGGTGGGGCCACGCCGTCGCACCTCCGCAGCGAATTACCCATGTTACATATAACATGGACAATTCACTAATGCAGAGGCACGACTGGTATAATGTGGCTTTATTGGCCCCTTGAGGATCAGAAGAAGGTTACAGGTAGGCATATGTAGTACATTTAGGGTACATATCAAATACAGTGTTGTATGATGAAGTTACAGGTTTAACAGGGTTATGCAAGGGTAGGTACATAGCATTACATTGTTATAATGAGCAGGAGAGTCGGGGAGAGGGGCAAGAAGGGGGGCATGCGGTGGGAGGTGGGAGGAGGAGTGCCTGGGGGTCAGTGGCGTCGATCAGTCCCGTCTTTTTATTTTGCATGGAGTTAGGTCATGCCGGTTGCATGGTCTTGGGTCAGTTCAGATCTATGTCAGGCAGGGTGGGGCAGTTTGGTGTGGTGATTTATGGCCGCACTCCCTGCCCCCAGAGCCACACCCTCCCACCATGCCTCCGGACCATCTCCAGGGGGCCGGACTCGAACCCTCAACCAATCACTTGAGCGAGGGTTCGTGGGCCGGCCGTGATGCTGTCCCGAGGGACGTATGCGTGGATCGCAGATGAGGTCCAGGAACCGAGCTCCATGATCTCGGCCAGGGAGGACCCCGCCCAGGCACACGCCTGGGCCCCGCCCCTCCTGAGGCTGTGGAGGGTGTAGGCATCGGGGTCGGGGGCCCCCCCCTGCCGCCAGGGCAAGCCTCAGAACGCCCAGCAGAAAATGGGGCGGGAATGGGGCACCATTGGGCAGGAGGAAGGCGGGACCGTCTGGGGGCGGGGCCCCGGCCACGTGGTACCGGGACCAGGCCAGGAGTGGGCAGTATGGGGAGCGGGGTGGGCGGCCGGAAGCAGGACGGTGTATGCCTGGCCCTTTTTCCATCGGGTCTTGGTGGTGTGGACCATGATCAGGAGGCCCTGGGGCGTCATAGTCACATCTCTCTCCTGGAGGGCGTGGTTGTTGTCATTGCTGTCGGGCGAGCCACCCAGGATGTTGCTCTGCCTCAGCAGGGTGCTGTATGCTACTAGTAATGTGGCTACCACCACCCTGGCACCTGGGCCGGCCCTTCTGATGTGGTCGACGGCGTCCCTGAGCATTGGTGGGGTTATAGGAGGGGCTCGTGCCACCACGTGCGACGACATGCAGTGTAGTCCCCGTTTCATGAGGGTTACCTGGTATGAGTCGAAGGGGGCAGGGCTCCCGCCGAGCAGGAGGACCAGTGTCCTCGCCCCACTCAGGTAGTTCAGGGCCCCTCCGGGTGATGCTAGGCTCTCATTAAGGTGTGTTTTGTAGGCCAGGATGTCGTAGGATGATGGTGCTGAGGGACGGACCCCATGCCGGAGTGCGAAGTCAATGTATTTCTTCACCTGCACGGACTTGTTCTTCCAGGTGCCTGGGGCGAGGCCCGCGAAGTACAGCTCGATGATGCCGCGGTGGGTCGCCTCGGAGTAACCTGGGGAGAGAGAACCAGATTTTAGTTGATCTCCCCAGGTTATAGGCCTGGTGTGAGTGCGTCTTTGAAGTCTACTTTTATCTCGGTGAGGCTCATTTCGTGGCAGGCTTCCATTGCTATTAGTTTTGCGGCACTGTCATTATGTAATCTGCTAAGGGCATCGGCCAGGACGAGTTCTCTCCCTGGCTTGTGTAGGACCTCGACCTCACAGGAGTGCTCTGCCGCATGGAGCCAGATATCTTTGGCGCAGGCAGTCAGTGTGCTGTCGCGACCAGCCTCAGCTGTGAAGACCTTCTGGCTGGCCTCATTGTCGGTGTTGATGACTATCTTGTATGCCTGTGGGTACTTCGGGGCAAGGCTGTTTAATGCTATGATTAGGTTTAGGGCTTCTAGGTAGCCTATGTTGGTCGTTTCTTGTATTCTCTTCGGCGTGTACTGGTGGGCATAGTAATGGGTGGGGGAATATGCACCTGCTTCTCTCAGTGATGAGTCACATTCGATGAGCCATGTGTGTCGAGGTTGTTTCCTGAGCAGTACTTTGCTGTTGGACTTGCTGGCATACTCCAAGAACCACCGTTCCTAAAGTTTTCATGGATCTTGTGATGTCCGACAAATGGGGTGTCTCTGAGTGTCGCAAGTATGCGTGCCATCAATCTCCTTGTGGGGGCGACACACTTGGCCACATGTTGGAGTATTTCGATTAGCCTTTGGATCTGCTTCCTGGTGGCTGTTGCCCGTGTCATCTAGCTGTTACATTTGTCAAGTGTCTCCTCGAGCTTCTCGATTGGGATCGTTACTCTCATGTCCGCTGCTGATAGTTCGAATCCGAGCCACTCCAGTTCTTTTGTTGGAGGGTGGCACTTTTTGTGTGAGAGTGCCAGCCCGAGTCTTGCGATGACGTCGATTACGTCCTCGTATGCGTGGTTTGCCTCATGGAGGGTGGGTGCCACGCCCACGAAATCATCTCGCTAGCAACGGATAAAGTGTCCCTTTTTATTCATTATGTATATGACGGCATTCGTTGTACGGGCACATATCATTGATGAGGTCCGGCACCCAAATGGGGGCGCGATATCGGTGTAGTAGAGACTGTCTATTGTTATGCCCAGTAGTGGGGAGGATAGTGGGCAGTGTTATGTATGTGTGAACGCTGTGAGTTATGTGTTAGACTGTTTATTGATCTCGACTGTTCCCGGCATGCCCTAGTCCCCACTCCATGGCAACTCCCCAGGATACATAACAGGCAGGTCCTGAGCTGCCTGTAGGCCCTGGCTAGGTCTGCCGTCCATATGTACACTTGGTTCCCAATTCTGGCGACCTCGTTGGCTGCGTCCATTATGTTGGGGAGGGTGTAGGTGCAGGGCTCGCCTTGGTAGTGTGCTTTTCTTATCCCCGCGTTCACGCCGCTCCCTCTTGGCCATGTGAGGTCCACAATGACCCGGCGCTCCGTAGTGTTCCTTTTGGGGCGGATCATCATGGGGCTCGTCTGGCTCCAGGACGAGAAGGGTGGGCTCTGGAATGGGCCTATTAGTGCACCATGTTCGATCTCCGTTTGCACATATGCTCGTATGGCTTCCAGCTGCATGTTATCCGTGGAGTGGTTCTTTATCGTGGGGGTCGGTGGCATGGGCGCCATGTAGTCTACGGGCCACCCAAACTCAAGATAGTCAACGAGTGTTTTATCGTGGTAGTCCTGTAACATCTCCCTCGACTGGGGTATGTTGAGCCCTGATGGTATCGGGAGTCTCCCAGGTGGTTTGGGAGTGCGTATTCTCTCACCTCATTGTAGATGTTGTGGTAGTGTGGTGGTGTTTCCAAATGGCGGTGACTGGGCGTGGCCAGATCTCGTCGAGGATTGCCTTATATTGGTGCGGCGTCATGGGTGGTGTGCATGGTTCCATTTGATGGTATTGGGTCGGCCGTCTAGGTGTGTGTATGTCCGTGTTCTTGTGGTGTTGTTGCCCGGTGACGGTTGGAGTTGCTGTCGGGGGTGCCACTGTCGTCTCGTCCGTGGGTGTTGGATGTGCCCGTGGCTGCCTGGTGCTGGTGTTTGTTTACCTCGGGGGCGCCATGTGCGTCGGCCATGTTTGTTATGGCTGGGTGGGTGGGGGTCTGAGCCGCGTCCATGTGGTCACTTGCGATTGGCTGTTGTGAGGGGTTGTCTGTTGGGTGCCATCTTGCGTCCACCGTCTGCGGCGTGGTGGTGGCGCCACCTATGTTTATGTGCCGGCTCCTGTTGTCAGATTGGTGCCATCTTGTGTCCGTTGGGGTGGGTGGAGTGGGACCACATGGTGGGCCGCATCGCCCGTGCATGCGTGCCCTGCTGGTGCGGGACCTGTTGCCATGTGAGGCCGTCGGGGTGCGTTGCCTGGTGATTTTCCTCTCACCCGTCATGAGCGGCGGGTTGGTGGTGCCACCTGTGTTCAGCTGATGTCATGTGTTGTCGGGTGGGTGCCATCTTGTGTCCGTTGGGTTGGGTGGGTGTAGTGTGCTGGCCACGTGGTGTTGCGTGTCGCTCATGTGCGCGTCCCCCGCTGGTGTGGGCGCCGTGACCACGTGCGCCGTTATCGCATCGTGTTGGGTGGTTGCGTGGGCCCCTGTGGTGCGACGTTGTATCGGTTTGACCACAAGCATGGCTATGGAAGTGTCAGTTTTATCAGTGTTGTGTTTTTGTCCGTTTCCAGAGGCCGGCGCTGTGTCCGTGGGCTCTGATTTTGTACGTCGGTTACTCTAGTGACGTCTGCTGGTGTCTTACATCTAGCTTTGGGTTCATAGCTCGGGTGTCTGATGCTTTTGAAGTTAAACGTACATGTTACCCTGTAGGGTTCTGGGTATTTTTCCACCAACTCCCCGTGCTCACAGATTTGGTGTGCGTGGGAGCCGTTCATTGAAAAACGTGGTTTTCTTGTGATTGTGTCATGGGTGCCGCTACTGTGGGTTGTAGGTTCTTTCGCTCCAGGAACCTTTTCTTGTTTACACAGTCTCGCTCGGTTGCATGGCTTCCCATCCATTTCTTTGTCGAACTCTTGCCTGTATTCGAGTTGGTTGGTGTTGTTTTGTGTCGCGCTCTGCTGTGTCTGTGTGTGCGATGGTGTCTGTGTGGGTGGTTGTAGTTTCTGTGGGTGTGCTCTGACCTTGACTCCCTCTGCGACCTCATCTCTCTGCACATCCTTAATGGCGTACGTGTCCGCCCAGTACTAGGGGAGTTGACCATCCTCCATCATGGAGAACACGCGCTCAGACCTCAGACGTTGTCCACTCCCACTTGGTTGCTATGATTGACAGTTGATGTATGTGTTCAATCATTGGTTCCCTCCATGACGGTGGGAGGGCCGGGTGTCGTATCATTCTTGACAGTGCCGCAAAGTACTCTGGCCACATGGCCTCACCGACGCCTACCTTTACTTTTTTATCTCCCCTGATTACATGTTTGTGAGGGAGTAAGGTGACTTTACCTCGCTTCTTTCCGAGTGCTGCTCCTGCGGCTGTCAGCAGGTCATTGATTGCATCAGATCGTGTGTCCGGTTCGTCGTCCTCCATAGTGCGTAGTCTGCTTGGGTGTGTGTGTGTTGGTTGGTCGTCAAGTCGTGGTGGTTGTACTGTGCGTAAGGCGTGTGGTCGTATGGTGTTCGCCTGATGGCATCGGAGTAGTACCGCGTCTGGTGTCTGGCCGTCGCACTGGGATGCGTCGCTGTCAAGTTGGTGGGGGGCGCTACCACGTGGTGTGACAGTGGTAGTTCCCCGGGCGTCACGGTGGGGTTGTGTAGCGGTGATGGGGGTATATGTTACGGTGGTTCCGTCGGCCGTGGCTACCCTGCGCCGCTTATTCGGTGACTCTGTCATGGCCGTCATCTGTGCCATGAGGTCGGTCCTAAGGTCATTCATTTTTGCCATCATCATGTTCTGTATCGCCTGTAGCATGGTGTCGGCTATTGGGCACTCGACTTCCTCGGGTGTGTTGTCTCGGTCCGGTGAGTGATGTTTGGTCCTGCCAGTCGGGTTGTCATTTTCGGCTGTCGGTCTTGTTGAATTTGCACGTGGCCTGCCCCTGGTCTTGGGTTGTGTTTCTGCAGGGCCTGCCTGTGATTTGCGTGTGGATTTCCTGGTTGGTGACATTACATTGCGTGGCATTGCATTGCATGGCATTGCGTTGCATGGCATGGCGTGCGGTTTGTGTGCTGCGGCAAATTTCTGGTGCGTGTTGTCCGGTCGGCTGGCGAGTCCGTTGTGAGCAGGGCGTGGCCAGGGGTCACGTGGTGGGTCTGGCGGGGGGGAGGTTGCATCATGAGCTACTCTTAATGCTAGGGGTGCCGGGGAGGTGGCGCCACCGTAGTCCCGTGGTCACCCGCGCAGTGCTGTAGGTATGGGCCGGTGGTTCGGGCGTATAGATATAGGGGGCGGGTTGGTGGCGGGCTGGGTCTATGGGAAGGGTGGGCTTTGGGTGCTAGTTCGAGTTCAGTCAGGCGCTCCGACCGGTGGGGCCATGCCATCGTACCTCCGCAGTGAATTACCCATGTTACGTATAACATGGAAAATGTTAGTATATTAAGCCATGCAACAGGTGGGGGGCTGCTTCTTTTGGTCCAAAAATGCTTGTTCAATTTGATAAAAATTGTGTCTATTGGGCTTCATGTCCTAGCAAGATCTAAGGTCATGTCATGACAGGTACTGCCTTCGTGACAGTGCGCACTCATGGTGACTTTATAGTGCTGCCACATTGGAGATTTGGCCTACCTCCAGAACCAGGACCTGATATCCCCCGCAGTCACATTTTCCTGATACTGAGCTAACCAGACCTCACCCTATACTAAAAATGCCGAGCACCAAGCTAGGTAGTGACAAGTATTAATTTGGTACGTCATTGGTTTTACTCGGCCAGGTTTCGAATGCATGACCTCCACATGAGAAGTCAGTCAGCACTCTTATTGTCACCATTTGAACCTAACAATAATATTATTATACTAGAATCAATCAGGATATATACATTGCAGAGGTGCTGGCGCCTAGTGTTCAATTGCTCTGAGCTATTTATTACGATGCTGGAGGTTCAAGTTACCATGGTTACTAGTTTGTCAATGTGCTGAAAGGTGTTCCATCACAGATACATATCTGTGTAGGCCTATATTATATCTAACTTTACCAAACTACTGATTCTTGGCCTCATTTGCACAGCTAATTTTGCACATTATTGCTGCTCACGAGAATAAACAAACCAGGCCAGGTTAAGTCTTCGATGCTACCTAACTCAATTAATTGATGAGAATATCTCAGAGGGCTCTTGCGCATTAACTCTCTATAGGCGTCTTTACACACGGGAGTTAAGTCGCCTCAACTAATTCGCCTTGTCTAGTTCGGCTCACATTCGCCGTGTGGACGCGACGCTGAAGCGAATTAGGACTAGTTTGCCTCATCTAGTTTGCTTCAAGTAAACCACGTTGCGAGGTAGCTTATATGAACTGAACTAGCTTAAGTCGGCCCAACTTCCTAATGTGAATGGTATCGGTTTACTTGAAGCGGCTTAAGCACGTCACACGCATGCGCAGTCGAGACCTGAGTTTGTTGATTTTCCAGTCGATCAAAAGTGCATATTATATAATTTGGCCTATGAAACCGCTAGCTGTGCACAGATATTTTTTTCATCATTTATTTTTAGGTTTTCACTGCCCAGCAGAAGTTTTGACCGTTCCAAAACAATACGACTCAGTCTATACATATGTAGGTCGAACCCACACTCTCTCATGGCGACATCGACTAACCGAAACTGGTGCTGGTTAGTATGGACTTGCTCATGCGCAGATAACGATTTCCGCCTTAAACCGCTCTGTGTGTGGACACGACACTAGTTCGCCTCATCTAGTTTGCCTTATCTAGTTCGGCCTAAAGTTGTGTGTGTGAACACGGCTTATGTCACTTTGTTAATCAGTGTTCAGGTTATTTCTAGAGTACCTGTCATAAAATACACCCAGAGTTGAATTAGTAATAATCGATTAAACAAAAGATTATACATGTGCGATGAATAAAGGAAATTCAGTTTCAAACTTGATTCTATAGAAATATTCATAAAAGCAACACACAAAAGACTTAGTTACCAATATGTGCTGCTTTGCTGCAATTGCTCTCATGTTGATGAGATCCTTGATTACGATAGGATATGCATGGCCTCCGTCGACAGAGACAATGTCACACTTCTTTCCTAATAGAGTCGTCCATTGCGGCACTGTTTCTGTTGAGTCTCCAGTGATTAATTTAAACTGATTTGGAAACCTCTTTTTGACCCACCTGCCTAAAGGTTTGGTATATCGGGTTTTCCCAATGTCAAATGAATACAACATAATTCCTGGCTTTGCTGTTAGCCATGCAACGGAACTCTGTCCTGCATTGAAGCCGATTTCACAAACAGTATGCACAAAGGGCTGACTTGCCAAGGCTTGGTATGTTTGCGTTAGCTTGTCATGCTGTGGAGCCAAGCCTGCTACTTCATGTACGCGTTTCAATTCTGCTTTTATTCCAGCAATTTCCTCTTTGAAGCCATCTGTTGGGTTTAACATTTTCGATGTATCCGTTGTAAACAGATTCGTGCACTCATGGTTTTTCTCCTTGGGTACAAAGTAGAGAATCTTAGACCAGTATTCATCCAATTTTGGCACCGGTCTTGTTTGTGTCAGTTCAAATTTGACATTGACGTCTTCACCACCGTTTTCTATGGGCTCATGTTTAGCTGCTTTGATGTCATGTGTAGCTGGAACAGATGCTGCAGTAGTTGATGGTGCTTTGATTGCTGACTTCTCAATGACACATTTGACTGATGGTAGATAACAACTAAACACGATGTGCAGAAGTACCATGATGAAAACGCACAAGGCAATCACCACTAGATTCTTCACGATTAAATTTCTCTTCATTAGCATCTTCAGGCCAAACTGGTTAAACTGTTGATGAAATAATATGGATTTACTGAGAAGTAATTAAATGTGATTGCCTAAACCATAAGGACATATTTCAGAATTAAACAAGGCTGGGTGTATTATCTGCAACCAATTAGGTCATAGACATGTTTCTACTGTTCCTGAATGTGAAGCACACAAGCGCTACATTTGATATCACACAATTATGGATGGATATTATACACAATTTTTGTTTAACTCAAAAGTGTTGATTCCTCTTGGAATCGATGGGAGTCTGAATTAAAAAAACAACACGCATTTTTGTTGTGGTTACTATTGAATAAGCAAAGAAATTTCAACTAGAAACAAATGGTCTTTCTTATTCCACTGCTCCCACCTAATAATGCTGAGCACTACTATAGACTACTTAGTGTAAAAGTAAAACATCTGAACACTTTGACTTCTGGATACTGAATGCTTCTTTATTCACCGTCCAGGGTCTTAAACCGCTGGCACCCTTTGTCATGACGTCATCTCATTAGCATATTTCACACGTGCCTGGGTGTCTATTACGCATATATATTACATCCCCCCTCAAAGTATTTCTGAGACATGATACAAAGTTTACATGTTTAGCATACAATAATACAATGAACAAATTTAATTAAAAAATTTAAAAACACCAGATACTTAGCTTTAACCGTACGTTGTAAAATTGTCCGATTTAATACATGTGAACCGAGATGAAGTTACTATAATAAATTACAAACTGTCTATATAATGATAAAAGTTAATATATAAAAACCAAAGGCATGTGGAGGATGTGTGAAATTGGTAAACTATTGTTTACAAGATATTGGTGTCAATGGCAAAGACATTAAACTAATTGTGAACTTATACTGGACACAACGTGCATTTATAAAAATGGAGCAGGGCCTATCGGATGAAGTTATGATTAAACGAGGAGTTCGACAGGGGTGTGTATTGTCACCATGTCTATTTAACCTGTACACAGAGATGATTTTCAGACACATTGAAGATTGCAAGGGAGTGACAATAGGTGGCATGAACATCAACAATCTTAGATATGCCGATGACAGTGTAATACTAGCAGACAGTGAGAAAAACCTACAAGATATAGTGAATAGAATCAATAAAGCTGGAATACTATTCAACATGAAGATGAATGCCAGGAAGACCAAAACAATGGTTATAAGTAAAAAGACAGATAAACCAAATGTCAATATAACCATAGATGGCACAAACATAGAACAAGTATCCGAATTCATATATCTCGGACAAAAGATTACAAATGATGGGAGATGTGAGGAAGAAATTAAAAGAAGGATAACAATAGCCCGAACAACATTCTCCAAAATGTATAGAGTGTTAACATCAAGTAAGATATTAATACAAACAAGGAAGCGTATTCTTCAGTGTTATGTGTGGTCTACTCTAATGTATGGGGCAGAGACATGGACAATCTCTAAGAAAATGTACAAACGTTTAGCAGCATTTGAGATGTGGACTTATCGAAGGATGATGAAAATATCATGGACAAAGAAGATCACCAACAAAGAAGTTCTCAGAAAAATTAAAAATAAGAAAAGCTTGTTTGCCACTATACAGACAAAGAAACTTATTTATTTTGGCCACATCATTCGTCAGAGTTCAATATACCGTACATTGTTGGAAGGGAAGGTGAATGGCAGCAGAGGGAGAGGGAGACCAAGAACATCATGGTTTACAAATATTTCACAGTGGACAGGCTTGAATTATTCACAGTCTATCAGAACAGCACAACATCGGGACAAGTGGAGAACCATTGCATCCAACCCTCGACTAGAGGATGGAACTATTGATTGATTGATTGATTGATTGTTCATTAGGTATAGAATTTGTATAATTGAATAGTCTTTGGAGGGAGTGTCACTTCCTGGATTTGCTGGGAACAGTCTTTGGAAGAGTCACCTCACATGCCCCCCCCCCACATGGTATTGTTATGGTCTTTGACCACTGCATTGTATTCTAATTGGAGGATTAAGTCATGTGACCACTGCATTGTACTGTGATTGATGAATGGAGTCATGTGACCACGGCCATCTTGAATTCTGAAAAGCCTATATAAGTCAATAAATTGAAGAGTCTCATTCTCTTACTTTTCACTCTTAACCTGTTTCCTTCATTACCTGTAGTGCTTTCATTTGACTTGTCCACACCACCCACACCACCAGCCGGCACGTTTACAAAATGGCGACCACAACTTGAGAAACTACCAAGATTTGGTTAGTAGTGACTACATTGACTCATTGAATAGTTTCGGTGTGTTTCGGTAGCATTTTCTTTTTATTTGTTTTATAATACTACAGATTTATATTTCTTTATTTAATTGTTAGTTGACTGCTGGTTATTTGAACGCACGTGGTGTGACTTGAACGCACATGGTGTGACTTCAACGCAGGTGTTGTTTCATTTTTGACGTTAGGGCTAGTACTACAATTATTTTTTAGAAACTATATTACATACGTAGTGTTTTTATTTCATTTAATTTGATATGCTATTTTAAATTCTAAATTTCTCGAGGTAGAGAGATTTAAGGACTGAGACATATACTGCGACTGGTGGGTAGTTGGAGTGGATAGGTTGTTTTCTTCTATTTGATTCTCTATTCTTTTTACTTTTTGCAAGGAATAAATTAAATTAAATTACTTTGTCGACGAATTTCCGACAAAAGTGTTTTTCTTTTACGTTGATATTACTGTAATACTACTGTTTTATCGCCTGTCTGAAGCCTCGTGTCACCATTAGAATTGTTTCATTTTCGGACTACTTTCGGTAATTTTCTTTAACCTTGGAGTAAATTAGAGCGTATTAATACATACGGAGAGAGACTTTTCACTTTTCCACTACATTACAGGTAAATTCTATCGGTTGGATACAATTCTTTAACTCTATTTCTACCGCGCTTTACGCAACACACTAAATTTCCCAGTGAACCGCTATAAGGAGGATTTCAATAGCGTAAAAAATATTTGACTTGTGGTAAGTTATATATTGTATTTAAATACACTTGTACTACATACTACATACTACACACTATACATTCACAATGCCGGTAACACGATTAAAAGAAGATTCTTTACGTGAGCAATTTGGTTTGTGGTTGGAAAATCAGATAGATTTGGGAATTTTGAGTGATGATTGTGATAAATTGGAAGCATGGACTAAATTTATGGCAGATAGCATAGAAAACATAGCTGAAACAAATGAAGAAAGGATTCTACAGGTTACTGAACGTGCTGAAGCTGATTATCAAAGAGAAGAACGTAGAGAAAGACATGAGTTAGCTAGTCTAGAACATAAAAGTAATGAAACCAAAATAAGAGCTCTAAAAGCATATGGAAAGTCTGTGCCTATGCTAGATGGTACTGACAGAGGTGCATTAAGAGAGTGGGTAGATCTTATTGAAAGGACTGGGGTTCTTGCTGACGTGTCTGACTTAGAGATAATTCGCTTTGCACTTTCTAATGCAGCGGGCACACTGCATGAAGTGTTATTCACTGCTTTCACAGCTAAAGGTGCTAGGTCATGGAATGATATTAAAGAAGAAATTGCTAAAACTTTGTTAACTGCAGATGAGAAAATGCACTTGAAAAGTATAGTAATGACTATGGTACAGAATGAGGGTGAGACAGTGGCAGCATATTGCCAACAGTTTAAAACTGCTGCAAGTAAGGGATGGAAACTACCTTCTGCTACCTTGGGGACTGACACCTTTGAAATTTTGATGACAACACTATGTGGTACGTAGAAACCAATAGACCAAAATCATTAGAAGAAGCTTTCACTCTTGCTATACTAAGTGATAGGTCTGTATTGAGACAGCAACGACGTGCACAATCACGACTAACAGATTTAAATATGACTAGTCAGGTAGATAGTCTAAATTTTAATTCTTCTAAATTGTCTAAAACTATTGCTTCTGGAGGAGTTCAGGCTAGTTCAATAGTAACGGAAGAGAGTCAGGCTCTAAAGTCGCTCTAGAATGAACTAAAATCACTAAGAAAGTGTGTAGAACGCCTAACGGTATCTGAGAATAAATGTACACGTGCAGAAATTCATTCAGTAAACGTTGCGCCAGCGTATGGTGGCAATTCTTATGCACCGGGCAGACGTCTTGAGTCGCCGCGCGTAAACGTAGCATCGAAGAATCAATTGACTAGTACATCTAAAAATAAACCCAGTTCAGTCAGAGAGCACACAGTAAAGTATGCGCTGTCAAAGCAACAGCGAGGAAGCAATGGCAAAGCGACGCCGACTGCTCACGCGCAGTCGTCGACGGCTAAAATAGACCATGTGTATCAGACACAGCGTGCTAGTCGTAATGCTTTGACTTGTTATGTATGTAATGAACCACATTTAATGAGAAATTGTCCGCATTTAAAATTACTGCGTAGTAACATTAGCTCTACTGCTTCGGGAAACTAAATAGCGCACTTGATACTCGTCCGAGTATTGATATTGAATTTAATCAGGTGAAATTAACTGGTCTTGTAGACTCAGGTGAGGCTAAAAGCTTAATACATGTAAAAAGCATTTAAAAAATTGTTAGATATTGGAATAGCACATAAACAATTGTACCCTGGTAGTAGACTGAGGTCGATCTCAGGTCATTTAATTCCAACTTTAGGTGGCTTACATTTCTATTTATAATAAGTTATGTCCTTTCTTTGTAGTTGAATCATTAGCTTTTGAATTATTAATTGGGACAGATATAATGGAAATGTGTAATGCAGAAATTTGCAACAGAAATAAATTTGTTTCCTTATCTGATATTGTACATCCATGGAGTAGTTTAGAATTAATTGATAGAAAAATGGCAGGAATAGTTCTAGAAGTAGACTATTGGAAAAAGCATTTTCCCTTGTTATTTCCTGATTCTAATGAGAAACTTAAAGCTATTAAGGTAGTTGAGATGCATATAGACACAGGTAATGCATATCCACTAAATCAAAGACCTAATAGAATACCTTTGAGTAAGATACATATAGTTGAAAAAGAATTAAATAAGATGTTAGATGATGATATAATTGAAACTAGTTGTAGTCCTTGGGCTTCACCAGTTACTTTAGTGCCTAAGAAGGATGGTACTATACGTCTCTGTGGTGACTACCGTAAATTAAATGCAGTAACTATTAAAGATGCTTATCCATTACCCAGGATACAGGACATTTTTGATCAGTTACATGGTGCTAAAATTGTTACCACCATTGACCTTAAATCAGGGTATTGGCAGGTAATGGTGGATGAAGATAGCAGACCTAAAACAGCTATAAATACACACATGGGACTATTTCAATTTAAGCGTATGCAATTTGGATTAACAAATGCACCTGCAGTATTTCAAAGAATGATGAATGTAATTTTTGCAGAACATTTAGGTAAATGTTGTCTAATTTATTTGGATGATATTATTATTTATTCACCAGATGAGGAGAGTCATGAGAAAGATGTGACTACTATATTGACTATCTTGCAAAATAACAATATGACTATTAAAGAATCTAAATGTGAATTTGGTGTGAAAGAAGTAAAACTATTAGGTGACGTTGTATGTTCAGCAGGGCTGAAACTGGATCCTGAAAAAATTACTGCAATAAGAGATATGGCTTCACCGACAAGTAAAAAAGAAGTAAGACGATTGTTAGGATCAGCAGGATACTACAGACAATTAATTCCAAATTATGCTGATGTAGTCGCTCCTATAACTTATTTAACTAGTAATAAATGTACTTTTGAATGGACTATGGAATGTGAAATTGCATGGAATGAGTTGAAAACACTATTATTAGATTGTGTACTGTTGAAATTTCCTGATCCTTTTAAAACATATAAGCTGTATACAGATGCTTCTGAGTACAGTTTAGGGGCTGTATTGGTGCAGGAGGATGAAAATGGAATATACAGACCAGTGCATTTAATCAGTACTAGATTTTCTCCTGCTCAACGTAATTATCCTACTATAGAAAAAGAAGCATTTGCTATTATTTATGCTCTAGTAAAATTAAGACCTTACTTATACGGTGCAGAATTTACTATCTATACAGATCATGCTCCATTTAAATGTTTTTTAACTAAAGAAATTCGTAATACACGTATACAACGCTGGGCAGTATTATTAGCAGAATTTTCAGCTCCAATTGTTTATATGAAAGGTGTAGATAATGTCTGGGCTGATATGTTGTCTAGAATAAGACCTAATACGGAGGCAAAAGAACCAGTAGAAATGTTTCCTTTTGATTCACTTTTAGCTGAACAAGTAATTCCTTTTGAACACTATGAACTGTCATATAATGATTTAATTAATGAACAGAAAAAAATGAAAGAGTATACGTTAGGTGAGAATGAAGAAAAGAATTATTTAATAATGGATAATCTTCTTTATTCAACAGTAGCTCCTACTAAGAAAGATACATATCCTAGATTAGTGTTACCAAAAAAATACAGGAATTCTGTAATAAAAATAGCTCATACAGAGGTAGGTCATAAGGCTATGTCTAAAACATTAAAACGATTACAGGAACATTTTCGTTGGCCTGGTATGACTGGAGATGTCCATAGAGTAAATACCAATTGTGCAAATTGTGTGGTTAACTGTAGTAAGCGCACACGTGCTTATCCACAATCAATGCCATTGCCTAGTGCACCTGGTATTGTGATTGCTGCAGATCTATCTGGTCCATATCCAGTTAGTACTAGTGGTAATAGATATTTATTGTCTATTATAGATCATTGTAGTGGTTGGGTTGAATATAAAACATTGCCAGATAAATCATCGAAGGGGATTCATGATTATATATTTAATGATTATATTCCTCACCATGCAATACCTTGTATGTTTATTTCAGACAATGGGTTAGAATTTAAAAATAAATTGATTATGAATCATTTAAAAGAATTAGGTGTAGAAGTAAGACATATGACACCTTATCATCCACAGTCAAATGGTATGGTGGAAAGATCCCATAGGACTATAAAAAGCATTTTGCGAAAATTAGTTAATTCTCGTTCTAATCTATGGGAAACCCATTTGCCTGACATGATATATGTGTATCGTACTGTACCTTCTGATAGCACTGACTATTCGCCTTTCTTTCTAACCTATGGTAGACATCCAGGTACGAAGCATAGTTCTTTACTGTATCGATCAACGGGGACGATTGATTCGAACTTAGCCTATCGTGTAGATGACTTATCTATAGCTTTAGCTAAAGCTGTGCAAAATCGTAAAGAAAGTCGAAATTATAATGTTGCTCGCTTGAGGAAGAAGGCGAATGCAGTAAAACTAACTCCTGGTGATGAAGTTGTTTTATTTATAAATGAATCTGGACCTTTGGAGAGGAAATACGATCCAGGTTACATAGTCGTTAGATGACGGGGTTCAGTAGTAACTGTAGTAGGCCCTAATAACGATCGTAAAGTTGTTAACCGTGATAAAGTTAAATTAGTTGATTCTAAAATCATTTGGGATGATATTGCTCCACGATTTACTAGAACTGAACGAAGGAAAGGTATTTCGCAACCTTTGCCTTTCGATCCGATTATTTCTTATCAAAATCGACACACTAATAAATTATTAGTGAATAAAACAAAAATAAAACCTAAAGTATTACATTCGAGAGAAATTGGTGCTGGGCCACTTACGCGACAGCAAGCGCGGAGGGTGGATCCAATAATTGGTAGTACGACGTCAGATAAAAGAATTGACCAATCACAGCAAAGAACACTGCGAAGGATCGACGAATCCGCAGACGTCTGAGTGCTTCGGCTCATTCGCCAAAAACTTTCTTTGTTGCTGCGCCACTAATAAATAACGATTGTGCCATGCCTAACCATTGCGTTAATACGAAGCAAATATTAACACTAGCGCAAGTCGACAGCTCCAAAGCTAATCGACAGGGTTTTCGAGGTCTAGTCATAAGAAATATTTATGTTCCTTACTAAATTAGCGCCAAGATTAACGGGTTGTATCGTAAGTTACGCCAGTAATTAAGTTACTAAATACTGTTGTATTACAGAGATACAGTGAATGGTATTGACACCGTAGTAGCATTGCTATAATAAAGTAAATTTGACACTTATTGCTTACCAAATGCTACGGAGCATTTCTGGCGGATTAAGCAAAGAAAGTGGATGCTTTCATGAAAAATGGTGCCATGTATTAATGTATTGTTATTCTATCGGGACATAGAGCGAAAAAAGTACACCGGTGGTGACTGAATGTCTTACTAACAAATAACAATTTCATTTATGTTCCATTGATTTGTCTATTTATCTAAGTTAAGTGTTAGTACACCTACGGATTACGGGGTGAGACGTAAAACAGGTGTTACTCGATGGTTTGAGTTTAAACTGTTTAGCTACTGAAAAGAACTAAATTTTGTCACACTAAGGACTGAAATGTTATGTTCGTGGAAACTAATACTATAGCACTTTCGCTAAGACTTTGTAGATGTTATATTTTGGGAAGAGGTAGATCTTGCATATGTAAGAATTGACATTATTAAAGCGGATAAATTGCAAATAACCAAAGATGTTATTTAATCCAATTTAGAACACACCATTGGATTTGCATTAACTTTTCTTAAGTACAAAAATCATTATTCATTGGCCGTGAAAAATCTAAAAACGCTTAAAATAGCACATTGACTTGCATTACCGTATTGATTCTATTAAATTCTCGCAGGCTAAAAAAACTATTTTTCCATAAATATAGGTAATTTATCGAACCTGTACCTCTCGAGTGGGAGAAAAGACGGCTGTGTAAGGTCAATAGAGCAATTCTATTCGACAAGCGTAAACTTTTCGCGAGTATACGGTAAGAACGATAAGAATCGGCAGGCACGAGCCGGGAGTCAATTTCTTATCGGGTGTCGACGGCGACACGTGTGAAGCGATAAAACAAAATTGTTTTGGCTTGTATGAAGCAGTAGTTACAGATAATTCACCGGCGCGTGAAGCGTAATTAGACATAACATGATCGATTTGTCTTAAAATGTCGCTAATCTTCGTGGTGGTTGACGGGGTTACGCGGAAGCATTTCGGCATTGACTGGAACTGTGGTAAGGTTCAGGTCTTATGTTTTGGTACTAATAAATGCGTATCTCGATAACTAAGATACTTAGAACCATAAACTAACTTAGTTAAGACGTCTAAGGTATCTATTCTATATTATTATGTGTATTACAATACAGATAAGTTGATTTAACATTATGAAATAAGACATTTAAATTAACTTTTTAAAACATTTTTTATTTTCCAATAAGAAATGTATTCTATATGTTCATGTTACTTAATAATGTGATATATATTATAAAAGTAATTATTTGTTTAACAATAAAACTAAATAATATTCTTGATTGTGATTCATATGGATGAAAAACCTAAACAGAAAGTTGATACTTGTAAACTACAATTTGATTTAAATTACTTTCTGATCCATATGTTCTAGGCTGATAAATCTTCAGTGAAATTGGAATAACTGAGTTACTATGCAATGAAATAGGAGTAACTGTTAGCAATAATGATTTTCACCTATGTACAGGACTAGTCGTTGGATTGATTTCAATTGTGAGATCGAATGTATAAATACTTTTGTAAGAAGTTCTATTCTATGTTGAACTTTTCAAAAATATTCCGCTAAGCAAAAACATTAGTTGAACGTCGGGAGATTTTAAGTAATGTCTGACGTGAAGATCTTTTTCATTCTGATTAAAATGATCTGCAAGATTCTTCCTATTTGTTCCTATTGTTTGCTGAGCGAGACATGAATTGCTTTCTACTACTTATCAAGTGGAGAAGATACCTGGTGAGGCAACAGAAATGCCTAGGGTATTGAATGAACTAAATTATTTTTACAAAAAGCGACTGTTCGTTGGGAGGTCAGCTAAAATAATGATAGGGATTTCACAATTTTTTTTATAAATATGTTATGTTAACTTAACAAGAGCAAGATGATCAGATCTGAAGCTATGAGTTGAACCGATATATATATTATTTTTTTATATGATCTTCAAACATTTGTTTTTGACAAAATGATCAATATTTTTTATTTTTAACTGGGCACAGTTAAACCCGGTGTCGACACTTCGCAAGCCGAAAGGTACTGGCCTGTTGCCGCATTTGTTCATAACACGTGGTGAATCGTTCAAACCTATTTCGCAAGGCAAAGCTATCTGGCCAGAGTATTTTGGCGCTTTGCGTACTTTAGCTGCTTTGCCCTCGTTGCCGCCGTCTTGGCCGCCGCATATCTTTAATCATGAGCAGGAGTTGGCCCTGTCTGTCGGCACTGGTCCGAGCGGGTGTTTAAGTTATTGGAGGAAGGTCGGCTCCCAAAAGGGTGGGAAGATGTGGGTGCGCTGAAAGAGCTTCAGAGGGATATTTGTACGGCGGCTAGTAGGACAGTGTCTCCGAATGTTTATCACCCTGTCCCTGCGTATGTCTCGCCCTATGCCATGGTACAGGCGCAGTCCTTTGCGTCTCGGGCTCAGACAGGAGGGGTGCCTCCGATAAACTCTAGGACGGAGTACAACAAAGAGACCGATGGCAGACCCTGTATCAACTGGAACTGGGGGAGGGATTGTGGGTTCGCTGCGACCAATGGCGTTCCCCCGGCGAAGATGCTTCACGTGTGTGCGTGGTGTGCCTACCGGTTGAAAAGAGTGCACTGGCATAAGGAGCAGGACTGCCTGAAACGTAGATCCTTCCATGATAGAAAGGGCTCTGACAAGCCAGCTGCGCAAGGTGCTGCCGTAAGTGCGACGCCTTTGTTTACTGATTTGCTGTTGAGCCGAAATTCACCTTCGTTACCTTGTAAAGACACTCTAGTGAGTGTTGACACACTAAAAACTTGTCCGTCGGTGATACTTGATGCAATGAGTCCTGTGTCTATTGTAAATGTCCCCGACCAGCGAGCGCAATAGCTGTTGTGTTTACATTCGCCTACTCCGTTCTCAGCGGGTCCGTGTACCGAGGCTACGGCGCAGTCACAAGTGGGGCAGTGGGTCGCTTTCCCACGCCAGGACGCTGCGGGGGCGGGGGGTGGTGACCTACTGCTGGAGCCGGTGTTGACTGCTGTGGTGCACGGGTCGGTGGTAGTATCGGAGTCCGAGTGTGTTGTACCGCCTTTAGATGCCCAACCCACTGTAATTGGTAATGCTGACCCGCCTTGTGTTGTACAGTTGCCGGTGGAAATAGAGTACGATTGCTTTAATACGAGTTCAGATTTATTGAGTTTGTTTGCGGGCTCAAGCCAGCACAGGTGTAAGGCTCCCCCATCCCCGGCCGAGTACAGGTCACACATGTATCAGTGCTGGCCGATGGCAGTTCCGGCAGCGTTAAGTTCTCATCCCGAGTTTTTGAACACCTATGAGTTGGTAAGAGAAAGCGCGCTCCCAAATTATTTAGCAGAAAAGATACTGCTTCCCTTCGGCTTGAACATTCCAGCTTGGCGGGCGCACTTGGTAGACTACCCAGACAGCCAGGTAGTCGACTTCTTAGCTTTCGGCTGGCCGATCGACTACACGGCCTCCTTCACGCCTACGCCAACCTTGGTAAACCATGCAGCAAATGCAGTAGATGATGTACATATCACAAGTTTCTTAGATAAAGAGTGCGGGTTAAATGCCATGTTGGGTCCTCTTCTGTTACAACCCTTTGAGCCATGGTTTCAGATTAGTCCTCTAATGACTCGCCCAAAGAAAAATTCAGTTAGTCGGAGGGTAATATTGGACCTGAGCTTTCCTTTGGGCAAGAGCGTGAATGCGGGGATAAAAAGGGGTTTCTTTCAAGGGCAACCTTTTTCTTTTGCATTGCTGTCAGTAAACTACGCTGACAGATCGTATTGTGCAGTTGGGTTCAGGGGCCTGGTTATGGTCAGCGGATCTGTCTAGGGCGTATAGGCAGCTGCGAGTCTGGCCGCTCTCTACGCCATTGCTTGGCATAATGCTCGGCTCGCACTCTTATGTGGACTTGGCTCCCCCCTTTGGCTGCAGGACTTCGGCGTTGGCCTGTGCTCGGATGATCAGAGCTGTAGTATGGTTGTTGAGGGTGAGAGGTTTCTTCGCCCTCTGTTACATAGATGATTTTGTCGGGGTTGAGCTAACTAAGGAAAGAGCGTGTGAAGCGTATGAGTATTTCTTTCGTGTGGCGGGGGAGCTTGGTTTGTCACTGGCAGTGGAGAAATGTTTCTCGCCTGCTCAAGACATGGTCTGGCTTGGTTTTCAAATTGACACGGTAGAAATGTCGCTCACGCTTCCCCAAGATAAGCTGCAAGAAGTGCTAGATGAATGTCGGGGGTGGGAGACGAAAAAGACAGCCTCGAGAAAACAGCTTCAGAGCCTGGCAGGGAAGCTACAGCACATAGCAAAGTGTGTGAAGCCTGCCACCCGATTTATGAATAGGGTCCTCGCGGCACTAAGGGCTGCTCCGAATGTAGGACAGCATCCGTTTAACACGCTGATCCTAAAGGACTTAGATTAGTTTCTAAGGTTTGCGGAGACGTGTAATAATGTCATTCTACTCCCTCCAGCTCCGCCTCCGTCCTGGATACTAGAGTGTGATTCCACGTTAGAGGGAGGGGGGGCGTTCTCGCACAGCGAGAAGCGTTCAATTTGGTAGTAACACTGAATTTCTTGCTTCCGTCTCAGCCCCATGAGTTTGTGATCGTGGTAAACACTGATAATATGACATCGCAGCAAGTCCTCTCTTCCGGCTGTGGAAGGGACCAGTTTCTCTGCGCCTGTGCATGCCAACTCTGGTTAATAGCAGCCAAACACAGTTGTGAGCTTGTAGTGAAATTTAAGCCGGGGACGGATCTTGTGTTAGCGGATGCACTCAGTAGGGCCCCTCTAAGTGATACAGCAAGGGTAACAGTACTTAGGGAGGTAGAGCTAAGGGGCTTGCAGGGGATTACAGTTATGCCGGGCCTTGATCTAATTGATTTCGAGCTGTGAGGTCATGTGTTGTAGTAACCGGTTCTTTATTTTTTGCTTTTTTACCTACCAGGCTACTCCATAGCCGAGCACCAACGTCTACTTGACAACTATGCTGCAGCCTTGGCAGACGGAACTCGAAAGAATAGGAGGCTACATGTACGAGTCTATGTACGGTTCTGCTTGGAGCACGGGGTAGCTCCGACGAACCCGTTGATGTATGACATCCTGTCATTCAGGTCCTATCTGTCGATAAGGCTCAGAGCCCCTGGTTCAGCCGAGAATTATTTGAGCACTATAAAGACTTGCATTGGCCCATTATTGCCTTCCCCTGATATTTTCCACTCGTATGAATTGAATACGTTACGCAAGGGATTGGTGCGGAAGTCCTGTCACGTAGAAAAACGAGCGCTGCCGCTGTCTCCTTCTGAGCTCCTAAAAGTAGTCCTATTTCTGAAGCGTTTGAGTGTAAATACCTCAGTGTTCATTGCTGCATTAGTAATTGGTTATATGACCCTTGTACGTAAAAGTAATCTGGTATCAGACTCTGAGTCCCAATCTGGTCCACATACACTGATGTTCGCGGATGTTCATATGTCAAATACTGCCCTGTCGGTTTTGTTTTATTCCACCAAGACCTGGTCGCGTGCAAGTCCGCCACTGAGTTTCTCACTGCCGGCTAAGCCTGCCTCAACCTGTTGCCCAGTAGCAGCGTGGAGGAACTATGTAAGTCATAACCCCTTACCGAGGGACTCACCAGCATTTGTGCTCCCGTCAGGCGACTACCTAACGGCTCGCGCTCTGGTCAGAGTGCTGAATATAGCGGCCTCAACGGAGGTGGCTAACAGTACACAGTATACCCTGCATAGTCTGCGAAGGGGTGCAGCCCAGGCTTGTGTGGCAGCGGATCTTCCGTTGCATGATCTGAAACAGGCCGGGTCATGGTCCAGTAACGCGTTCTCAAGTACCTGAGCGAGAAGCAGATCGTGAAGGCTCCCACAGCACTTTCCTCTATGTTGGGTTAAGTGCTGTGGGATTGTTTACCTTACCTTGATTGTTTATTGATTGTTACTATTGTCGCTCCAGGCACATTTTCGCTTCATGCTGAAACACTAATCGGGGCTCTACCAGACCTCATGCACAGTTACTGATCACAAGTTGCCAGCCTCCTTCAGGTTTCCACACGTGAGACCTAGACTCGGAGCCAGCCTCCTGTTCGCCCCAGTGGCATGTTTACTGATTGTATCAATAAATGACTGGTTGTTACATTGAAGTTCTGTCCTTTATCCGAGTGTCATGAATTAGGCATGTTGGTGAGGCAACATGTTTAATTCACGCACGAGGTAAAGAACTGACCTCGTTGTTTGACCGCCCACCGTCTCGGCCACTTCTCTCGCAGCTTTCAAACTAGCAACGTCAAATTTCCCCTCCCACTCTCCCTCGTTTCTAGGGGGTTAAGTGCTGTGGGATTGTTTACCTTACCTTGATTGTTTATTGATTGTTACAATTGTCGCTCCAGGCACATTTTCGCTTCATGCTGAAACACTAATCGGGGCTCCACCAGACCTCATGCACAGTTACTGATCACAAGGTGCCAGCTGCCTTCAGGTTTCCACACGCGAGACCTAGACTCGGAGCGAGCCTCCTGTTCGCCCCAGTGGCATGTTTCCTGATTGTATCAATAAATGATTGTTTGTTACATTGAAGTTCTGTCCTTTATCCGAGTGTCGTGAATTATGGTTTGCAACTGACTAACTTATAGGTCTAGCCTGTCTGCCGGTCTAATCACCCGACCTGACCTAGTTAGATTAGCCACCTGACTAGTTTGGGCTGCCTCCCTTCTGGCGCCCTTATTATCTGCGCTCTGTCCCTATATAACATATTTCCTAACTCATTCAAAATCTGATATTCTCTACCCGACACACCTGTAAGCCCCAGAATCACCCCTTATTTCCACTCCCCTGCATGATTCTTGTACTTTACATTGTCCCCAGTTCTCATAGGCTTGTGCGGCTTACCACACTTCTTATCATGGAAACTTTTCTGACCCTGCTGTCGCTTCGCTGTCTGTGCTTTCTTCGGGTTTTGCGTTTCGGGTATTAAATTTTCATCCGCCATCGGCAATCTCCCTCTCAGCCTTCTGCCCATGAGCAGCTGAGCCGGAGATGCGTTCAAGATGGGCAACAGAGTGCTTCTTTAATTTAGCAAAGGTAACTGAAAGTCTGTCTTCATGTCTAAATATTTCTTTAACATGTTTTTAACGGTTCGCACAAATCTTTTGACTTGTCCATTACTTCGGGGATATTGCAGACTCGAATACGTGGCCGTAAACCCATAGTGACTTGCAGCAAATTCTTTATATTCATAGCTCTTAAACTGCGGACCATTGTCCGAAACCACTTGGCTCAGAATAACATGCCTTGCAAAGTTATCCTTCATAGCCTCGATGACTGTTACAGACACTGTATCTTTTAACATTACCTCAGGATACTTTGTGTAATAATCTACAGTAATCAGGTAATTTTCATGATTTATCTCAAACAAATCTTCCCCTATCTTTTCATAAGGTTGACATTTTATCGGGTGGTTCACTAAAGGTTTGTTGTGCAAACTTTTCTGATTATTCTGACATGTGTCACACCGACTGACTTTGTCTTCAATTTTTTTTATTTATGTTAGGGCAGAACATGCAGTCGCATGCCAACTGCTTGGACTTAGTGATGCCCCAGTGCGTCTCGTGTAACGTTTCAATCATTTCACCGCGGAGCTTTGGAGGTACCACAACCTGATTGCCCTTCATTACCCCAGATAGCACACAGCCGTCGGCCCAACGGCAGCCCGACGGCGGCCGCTCTGTCGGCCCGACGGCGGCTGCCGCCGTCGGGCCGACGTTGTTTTGTCCAACCTCCCGCCGTCGACCCGACGGCGAAAACCGCCGATGAGCCGACGGCGACAAACGCCGTCGGGCTGACGGCGACAAACGCCGTCGGGCCGACGTTGTTTTGTCCAACCTTCCGCCGTCGGGGTGACGGTGGCTGCCGCCGTCGCCCCGACGGCAGAAACCGCTGACGAGCCGACGATTCAAATCATATTAACACGAATAATTCCATTAATACATCCTAATAAATTACAATAAATTACAAAACTTTTACGTCGGCCCGACGGCGACAAACGCCGTCGGGCCGACGTTGTTTTGTCCAACCATCCACCGTCGACTCGACGGCGGCTGCCGCCGTCGACCCGACGAGCCGAGAAGACACTGTCACTCTAGTGTCAATACGTACGTACAGGGTAATTCAAATCATATTAACACGAATAATTCCATTAATACATCCTAATAAATTACAAAACTTTTACAAAATAATCTACACATATTAATAAACAAATCTGTAAAATAATTCCTTAAAATTCCTCCGATTTTTGGAGTTATTTGTAGAAAAAGAACGCTGCTCAACGATCGCACGTGGTCCGGTGGAGATTCGAAGTAAACAAACCGTAATTCAAATCGTATTAACACGAATAATTCCATTAATACTTCGTAATAAATTACAAAACTTTTACAAAATAATCTAAACATATTAATAAACATACCTGTTAAATAATTCCTTAAAATTCCTGGGATTTCTGGAGTTATTGGTAGAAAAAGAACACTGCTCAACAATCGCACGTGTTCCGCGGGCGACTCGAGCCGGAATTCAAATTTAAAGAACTGCGCATGCGCGGCCCAACACCGTCGGGGCGACGGTGGCTCGACGGTGGACCAGACATGGAAAATGAATGCAAACCTGCGGCGGCCCACCACCGTCGAGCCGACGATGGCCCGACGGTGAATCAAAAGTGGAAAGGGATTGAACCCTAACGTCGGAACACCACCAGCGGCCCGACGGTGGCCTGACGGTGGCTCACAAGTGGAAAAGGATAGAAACCTAACGTCGGGACACCACCGTCGGGCCAACGGTGGCCCGACGGTGTACCAGACGTGGAAAATGAATGCAAACCTGCGGCGGCCCACCACCGTCGGGCCGACGATGGCCCGACGGTGAATCAAAAGTGGAAAGGGATTGAATCCTAACGTCGGAACACCACCGTCGGGCCGACGGTGGCCCGACGGTGGCTCAAAAGTGGAAAGGGATTGATTCCCAACGTCGGAAATCCACCGGTGGCCCGACGGTGGCCCGACGGTGGAAAGTCGATCGCGACGGTGCGACCAATAGCCGACGTCGGCCCGACGGCTGTGTGCTGTCTGGGACTAAGTTGTTTTCTACCATTAGCTCGTCTATGTATGGACTGTATTGTCTTAGACATGGAGGTGTTTGTATGCGTGTGATGTCTCAGCCACTCTCAATCTGCGTTATTAACATGGACATTGACACATCTCTTTCATTCTCCCAGACAATTTTACTTAACAGCCTGGATGATTGCATGTCCACTGCAGCGACGCTGAGCGTGTAGTCAAACAGGTCAGTGTGACCTACATTGGCACTGTGTGCTCGTGACAACATGTCTGCAAAAAACATTAGAGAACCCTTAACATGACACAACTTAACGTTGTAATTTTGAAAACGCATTCGCATTCTTTGCATGCGTGCCAACAGCTTATGAATGAGTTTCTGCATTATCGCCACCAACGGTTTGTGGTCCGTTTGAATTTGAACTTCCTTGCCAAAGATATAGTCATGAAACCTCTGGCATCCGTAACATAATACAAGCATTTCTTTTTCTATAGTGGCATAGCCACACTGCGCTGAGTCAAGTGCACGAGATGCAAGTGCGATCGGTTTGTCACCCTGCATTAACACAGCTCCTAAACCTGACTGACAAGGGTCTACCTGAACAACAATGGACTTTTCGACATCATAGTACGCTAACACAGGAGCAGTTTTCAACTTTTCCTTGAGTTTGTCATATGCAGCTTGTTGTTCGCTCTGCCAGTGCCACGCGACATCCTTAGCGAGGAGCGTGCGCAGTGGGTTGGCAATCTCGGACATGTTAGGTATGAACTTGTGCACATACCCAACCATGCCTAGGAATTGTTGCACGCCTTGCTTGTCACGCGGCTCTGGCATGTCTACTATCGCTTGTATTCTGTCTGGATCTGGCTTCACACCTTGCTGGGTAAGTTGATGACCTACATACTTTACTGTAGTTTTGCATAGCAAAGACTTTGACTCGTTTAATTTGAGATTCACTGACCTAGCTCGGTTTAACCCTGCTCTGAGCTTGTCATTGTGCTCTTCCACGGTTGACCCAAATACCAAAATGTCGTCCGTGACTATACCGATACCGGGCATATCGCCCATGACAAGGTGCATTTCCTGAATAAAAATGTCACCGGCTGTTTTGATGCCAAAAGGAAGACGGGTGTACCTGTACTGGCCCCATGGAGTGTTAAATGTGCATAACAATGAACTTTCATAGTCCAACTCGGTCTGCCAATATCCTGTCATAGCATCTAAAACTGAGAAATATTTGGCATTAGCCGTCTTAGGTATAATTTCATCAATGGTTTTGGTCGGAAATGGCCCTCTCTTGACAGCTTTGTTCAACTTAGTCGGATCCAGACAGATTCTTATTTTGTTTGTTATTTTTACGATAGTTATAGAATTGACCCATTCAGTGGGTTCATCTTGCTCAACAATAACACCCATTTCCACAATACGTTTGTTGTGAACTTTGTCCTGAATTGCATACGGAATCCTCCTCGGCGGGTCAACAACAGGTTGTACAGATTTATCAACATAAATGACAGTATTTGATTTTATGAGACCTAGACCCTGAAAAACATCTTTGTATTTGCTTACCAGATGCTCGGCATTCACACTGTGTTCGTCGGTCGGTGTGAAAATTTTCATCGGCACACTGGACTGAACCTCATTGACCTGTGCCAACAGGTTCAACACAACACAAGCTTGCTTACTGAGATTCGGCTGACAGTTCTGCACCACTTGGAACATGAAGTCTCTGTCGTCGATTCAAAGTGTTGCCTCACCGTCCGGGGTGATCCGATGCCCCGAAAAAGTCAAAAGCGAACAGCGGGTGTTCGTCAGGCGCTGCAGCGCCACTCTGTTGAAGACGTTCCTCGGCAGAACGTTCGAATGCGAACCAGTGTCGAGCTTGAACTTGACTGGATGACCGCTCACTCAGACGGTCGCATACCAGAGTTTCTCCTCCTTGTCTGTGCTGCGGTCGACGGCCCCACAAACAGATCCATTGTCAACACATTGATTTCCGCCGGATCCGGGTCTTGCTCAGCATTGTGAGGGTCGGGCTCTTCAACGGTTAATTTGTTGACTCTGCCCAGTCTGCTCGGCAGACCTTCCCGAAGTGCCCGATCTTTTTGCACGCAATGCAAGCTTTGCCTTTCGCTGGGCAGACTCCCCGGCGGTGTTTGTAGCCACAGTTCTGACAATGGATCTTGAATTCACCTGCACCGGCGCCGCCAGCCTTCCAAGATGGCGATTTCCAAGATGGCGGCCCAGACGGACGGACCACTGGTATGTGCAGTCGCATATCTATTTAGAAAACCAACTTCTTTGGTTTCAATTCTTTTTCCTCCAACTGATCAGAACTGAACTCACTGAGCTCACACATGTTTATACACTTCTCTAACATTAGATCAGCTGTCTACAGCATTTCGTTCCTTAAATTTGTGTTCTTTACACCAGCCACTAATCGATCGCGCAAAAGCGACTCCTCCACTTGTCCATACTCGCAGTTTTTCACTCGGTCCTTTAACGCAGTAATATACGTGGACATGTTCTCAGTAGCCTGATTATGAGAATTAATCCGGTAGCGTGTTATTATTAAGTTGATTTTACCTGTACAATAGGCCTGAAATGCATCGGTGAGCGGTCCGATCTTGTCTCGTTCGGGAGTGCGATGGACATATTGGCAAAGACCTTTTGCGCTTCCTCGCCGGCGACATGAAGAAAGATGCAGCATTGCACTTGTTCTGTCTTCGTTACGACACCTGCAGCAGTGGCATATATCTCATATGCTCTGATCCATGTTTTCCAGTTCGATCTTGTGTTGTTGCAGAGGATGAGCTGTCCTGGCGGCCTGAGACCCGGCAGTGTATTAGCGGGTGGCATTCTTCCTCATCTGACACCATGTAAAAGTACAACGTCTGAACACTTTGACTTCTAGATACTGAATGCTTTATTCACCGTCCAGGGTCCTTAACCGCCGGCAACCTTTGTCATGACGTCATCTCCTTAGCATATTCCTTTGTTCTCCACACGTGCCTGGATGTCTATTATGCATATATTACGCTTAGCAGCAACAAGCATACATTTCTAAGTGATTGTTTTAAGTCCACCAGGAACCAAACTTTTAATAACTGAAATTTTAGCTGATACTTACTGATTGGCTCTACAGGCTAGCTGGCTTTGACGTTTTACAGATTTTATCCCAGATAATGATTAATAAATTGATGGGTGGTTGCTTTACGCCGTGTCAGAAGCATAGGCCCTATTCACGGCGAGAACTGTTTGTTTTTAATTCAAACCATCGCTTTTACATGTAAAAGCATACAATAATGGAGATGGAGATATAAAGACATGGATCAAATACTTCCTAGTAGGCCAGAAACAGTGTGTCATTGTGAATGGCATACCATCAGACTCGACAGTGGTACTGAGTAGTATTCCCCAAGGCAGCATTTTAGGTCTCATCTTATTCGTTCTGTTCATTAATGATCTACCGGAAGTCGTCCTCAGTGCAGTGAAAATCTTCGCTGATGGCACAAAGGTCTTCCGAAAAATTGCATCAGACGATGATCATGCTATACTGCAAACGGATCTTGACAACTTATATAGATGGTCACAAGATTGGCAACTCGGCTTCAATGAGAGCAAATGCAATGTCATCCACCTGGGTAAAAATAATGTCAAACGACTCTACAAATTGAGCAACACCACTCTACAGGCGGAGATTGAAGAGAAAGACCTTGACATTATTACCAACAGTGAACTCAAGCTCCACAAACACAAAGCTGCAGCTATTAATAAGGCTTCCAGGATGCTTGGCCTCATAAGAGCTACCTTCACATGTCTGGACGAAAGTACCCTCCCGCGTCTGTACACAGTATGGCAATGTAGTTTGGTCACCTTGAGATCCCCAACTTGAGAAATGTGCCATATGAGGAAAGATTAGTCTCACTGAAGCTCCCATCACTATTGTATCGCAGAAGACATGGTGACATGATACAAGTGTTCAAAATTGTAAAGGGAATTGACCGCATAGACCCCACATATTCTTTCCCCAGCAACCTGAAACCACCATTCACTCAAGAGGTCATGAACACAAGCTCTACAAAAACAGATGCAACCTGGAACTTCGGAAGCACTTCTTCAGCCAAAGAATAATAACTGACTGGAATTCACTACCTGATAATGTCATCTCAAGCCCTACCCTGAACTGTTTTAAAGCTAGAATAGACCGATTTTGGAAAAATGAGCAGTATAAAACTCTGTGACTAACTTATCAAGTATTGCAGAATAGAGACCGAAATACCAACAGGCAATTATCCCTTCAACATTTCGTACATCTGGTATCAAGGTATCAAGGTAATAAATGTTGCGTCAATAGACACTCTTGAATTTTTTTAACTCACAATCATGTCGTTTCTGGTCAACCTAAATACAATTCTAGATGAAAGTATTATTCATTGATAGAATTTGTTTAATACCGACCCACCCACAGGGAGGCTAAGGACTAACATGTGTACATATATATATATATAGATAGACAATACCTGTATTCATAGAGTTGGGACATGAAATCACCAAAATCCAGCAAACGGAAACGGAAATAGCCCTCTATGGGCGCCGCCATTTGTAAACTCGTGTTGAATAACAGAATAATCAAAATCCAGCAAATGGAAACGGAAATTGCTCGTCGAACTTTAGTACGCAGCAAGCAGGGTGGACGACGGCGATTGGTTAATAATAGATTATGGGCTTAATGCCATGACAATGGCCGCTGCAGAGTAGCGCATGCCGAATCAAGGAACTCGCTACAGACCTTCCATATATGGTGCGATGACGTCACTGGGACCAGTGTACCTGTTCCTCCGCGCTACTGTGCAGCGATGCTGTCAAGCCATTAAGTCCATAGGCCCAATTGACGCTATTCGGGGTCAGCGATTGGTTAAGAATATATCAAAACAAATGCCTGCTGCCGTAGAATTATATTCAAAATTAAAAGAAATAAAGAACAATTTGGCATAAACATGGATGCACAAATGCAATATTAATAGTTTATTCCGCGGAAACAATGACCGTATTCGATTATCACGAACGCGACTCGGGTCACCCGAGTTGCTAGAATTTCAAGTCAAACACCGTGAGTGGAGTACAAAAATACACGCGCAATCATAAAATACTTTGCTGTAGTTATATCGGGGGGTCGGTCCTAAGCATTGCTTATTCATATTAACTCAAATTAAGCTATATTAGTATATGAGGTGGTACAAACCAGCTGCCCTCAAAAAAGCTAAAATGTTTTCTTGTTTTACTTTACTAAAAAGGTCATGCATGCTGTTTGCAGTGTAAAATTGTTGGCGCAGGGCCATGAAATCTACACAGTTTAATACCGACCCACCCTCTGGGGAGGCTTAGGACTAACATGCGTATAGATAGATATACATGAAGTAAATAATACCCACAGATGATTTCACCACAATCCAACAACCGGTAACGGAAATAGGCCTCTATGGGCACCCCCATTTGTAAACTCGTGTTGAATAATGGAATAATCAAAATCCAGCAAACGGAAACGGAAATAGTTCGTCGAACTTCACTACGCAGCAAACAGGGTGGGTGACACCGATTGGCTTAACGCCTTGACAATGCTCTGCCGCAGAGTAGCACATGCCGAATCGAAGAACAAGTACATTGGTCCCTCCCCACAGACCTTCCATATATGGTGTGATGACGTCACTGGGACCAGTGTACGTGTTCCTCCATGCTACTCTGCAGCAGCCCTGTCAAGGCATTAAGTCCATAGGCCCAATTGACGGAATTCGGGGTCAGCTATTGGTTAATAATATATCAAAACAAATGCCCGCTGCCATACAATTTGCCGATACGTGCAGTTCAAAACTTAGATTTTATTCAAAATTAAAAGAAATAAATAACAATTTGGAATAAACATGGGTGCACAAATGAAATATTAATAGTTTACTCCGCGGAAACGACGGCCGTATTTGGGTCACCCGAGTTGATAGAATTTCAAATCGAACACCGCGAGTAGAGTAAAAAAAAATCATAAAATACGTTGCTGTACTTATATCGGTGGGTCGGTCCTAAACATTGCTTATTCATATTAAAGTGTTTTAATGTCAGTGGGGACTGACATCCAATACAGTCAGGGGGACGGTCTAATGATGAATCAAAGTTAACATTAGACTAAAGTTAACATTAGACCAGTTACAACTAATGATTAGTTGTAACTGGTATGTTTAATAACTACGTAAATCATCTTGACTTAATTTGACCCATGTACATTTGATTTTTTACCTGAAATTGTGTATAGATATAATTAGTTTTTATCAATAAACTTACCGATTATGAGCCGTCAGAACTCTTGAATATACTGCACATATTATCACTCGTAACCAGACATATATATAGTAGCGTTGCATACCAAATAGTTTCATTTCTCAAATAAGAACAGAAATCTCATAGCCCGGCAGATTTGCGCAACATTTGAGGGAATTGTGCCTTTGTAGATACAAGCATAAGCTTTAGCACACGGTTAGAGCTAGATAAAGGATGCACCCTGTACTCGCGTGTACTACAAGTACATGGTGAATCTTTTATCTCGGTTAGAGCATGCCATAAGGACATTTGTTAGCTATAGGGCCATCGAAAGTTTGTCTCATGGCCATAATCGTGGCAATTTTACAAAAAGCCCACAAGACAAAAGCTCACACCTTTAATGAAAAGCTCACAACAATTACATTTTTTTTAAATTATATGCATATTTGTCAAAGGTATAAGCTGGACCATTTTGAAATGTATTTTCACCACCCTTAACTTTAAGGGAGTGGCCACTTGTTTTTCATTGTTTTCCATTAAAAGAAAGGACGAAAATTCAACCGGGTTGTCAAAATTCTAAATGACAAAACTTTCTTCACATTTGTCTGAGACGCAAACATTAAGGACCATTGTAATAGTATGTCACAGTTTTTCCCCAAATGGAACCAGATCATAAGATGCAGTGACCAAATAGATAGAGGTCGGGAGTTCGATTCCAGGCGAGTTAACCCAATGTCTTGTCAAATTGATACTTGTCGCTACCTAGATAAAAGATTCACCTGGTACTTGTAGTACACGGGTGAAGATCAGCCTTATATAAATACGGGCGAAAATAGCGTTAGTATGGAACATCACCTAGAAACTGTGGCTCCAGTATCAAATGGATACTTCTATAGGCGCAGAGTTGGTGAAATGGGAGAGAATGCAAAAAGACAAGATGGCGGCCGCAGAACGCCGTCGATTTCACTTTTAAATCTTATTAAACTAGATATTATATTATATTTTTCAACTCAAAGGTAGCGGGCTCTCAATAATACATATGTAAAGAATAAATGTTGCTTCTTAGATTGTGAAATTAGGCTCTCAATTCTTTTACCCGCATTTTCGCCACCTTTTACATAGGGTTGGTTTGCACCCTTACTGCAGCAGTACGGGGTGAATCTTGTACCTAGTCGCTACCTAACATGGCGCTTGGCATTATTAGGATAAGGGAAGGATTGGTTAGCTCAGTGTAATGATAATGTGACTGAATGTGAGCATTTCTGTTGTGAGCTTTTATCTTGTGGCGACCTCTGTTGAAACAGAGGTCGCCAAAGCTCATGATTGTATCCTCAAAGGCATAATTCATTCACATATGTTCTGGACCATAGAACTCCGTGTATCCATACACCTAAACAATTAAAAAACCTAAAAGACTGACTCAATACCGAAGCTGGCCGGTAATCTTAGCGTTCATGGCAGCTGACATAATGTCAATAAACTATCCATATGCAATTGATAAACATACTACAATCAAACCTTCAGTTTTAATGCGAACTATTTTCTCATTAAACTCGTTCCCTGTTCACTCAACAGTACTACCAGAGAGCGTGTATACACGCTCTCTGGTACTACTATAGATTAAGAATACTAAGCTCTGATTGGCTTAGCATGACTACCCCCGAAGCCACTTGAAAGACTGGGTTAGGGGCAAGGTGGCATATGAGTCGACATCAATTATGTTTCATGTCAGATAACTAACTATTTGTTATCACAAACATACCATGTAGTAGGTAGTCCAACGTGTTTTATTTTATTTATTCAACCGTGCAATATTAGAATTGATGTATTTACAGAGATCTTTTTAATCTGATTTTCAGTGATATAGAATATAATTAGATTGCTTGAACAGTACTGAAGTTATGATTTTTTTAATATTTAGTTGTTTGCCAGGATTTGTTCACAGTTCTAAAATGGGGAAATTGCTAAATTCATTAATTTCCACTGACCGTCAAAAATAAAATCGGTAAAATAATTCTGTACAAAAACAACTCTTTGAAATATCTAGAAAGACATTACCTAAATAACTATAAATGCAACTCAACACTTATACTTGTTCAGGAAGTGGATTCTAATAAGAATAAGTAATGCTTAGTGTAAGAAGAACATCTGTACGCTTCTGATGTCATTTAATTGGGTTAACTCTGGGTACTTTGAAAAGTAGTCTACTGTTATGATATAGTATGCGTTTTCTAACTCAAATAAATCGGTCCCGATTTTTTCATATGGCTGGTTGGGTATTTGATGATTTATCATTGGTTCGTGATGTAGTTGTTTGCTGTGTATTTGGCATGTGGTGCACTGCTCGATTCGTTTTGCGATCTGTGAGTCTATGTTTGGCCAGAAGACTGTGTCGCAAGCGAGTTGTTTTGTTTTAGTAACACCGAGGTGCGTTTCATGTAGAATTTCTATGACTCGATTCCATAATCTGCTGGGGACAATTAGTCTATTGCCTTTCATGATCATGTTGTTCTCGACTGTCAGATCGGCTTTATGTGTGTTATATGGGATTAGTAATGCTTGTACGTCTTTGTCATGTGTTGACCATCCTTTTGTTATGTAGCTTTTGAGTTGTTGCATGTCACTGTCTACCTTGTACTTGCTCATAATTTCGATCATTACATCTGATGTGGTGTCGATCGATGCTACGCTGAACGCATCGTCAAACAGATCTCTCGCTTCTAGCGATTCACTGTGCGCCCGGGATAGTGTGTCTGCAAAAAACAATTTAGTGCCCTGTACATGTGTTAGTGACAAATTATAGTTTTACAGCCTCATGCGCATGCGTTGCATGCACGTGGACAACTTGTGTATTGGCTTTTCCATTATGGCAAGGAGTGGTTTATGATCTGTCTCAATTTGTATTACTTGGCCGTATGCATACTCATGAAAACGTTGACACCCAAAGCAGATGGCAAGCATCTCTTTTTCTATTACCGCATAGTTACTTTGAGCATTATCGAGTGCCCTGGAGGCCATAGCTACTGGCTTCTGATTTTGTAACAATACGGCCCCTAATCCTGATTGGCAGGCGTCCACCTGTATGACGATAGGCTTGTGTACATCATAGTATGCCAGCACTGGAGCATCTTTGAGCTTTTGTTTCAGGTTACTGAATGCTGATTCTTGTTTGACTTGCCAGTGCCACGCCACATCCTTTGCCAACAGTGTCCGTAAAGGTTTGGCGATTTCTGACATGTTCGGTATGAACTTATGTAAATGGGTGGTTCTCAGAAGTTGTGTACCAATAGTGTGACATCAGTACCAGAAAATCAAAATGCTGCCAAAGTCCTATAAGCAAGTTTCCTCAATGTGTATGTCCTTTTGCATCTGAAAAATTGAAAATAAACATATTCTGGCATTTTTAAGTAGGTCAAATGATGCTCACACCCAATAAATAGCAGTATAGCATGGAAACCAATCTGACTCCAAAATCAAATATTTTCCACACAAAACTTGACATTTTTAGGACATTTCACATGCCACTTGCTTTATAAACAGTAGTAATAATAATTTGAAACCTCATTGCTATGGTTTTGTCTTATTTGTGAATATTAAAGAGAAAAGCAAGAAAATATTAGCAGAGTAACGGATTAGCAGAGTAACAAAGTGGAAACAAACAATTTTACACAAATGTTCGGCTCAAATTTCAATGTTTAGGGGCAATTTCAGGATTTTTCTTTTACTATACCATAACTGGGTCCATGCATAGTGTCAAATGGTGAAAATAATTCCTGTACTGTATCTGTACTCAGTGTTTGATACAGAGTTTCATAGTATTTGCAAGTGGAAACGAAATGTTACGATGTTAATGACTCCAGAAAATGTTAACTATTTCATCATTAACATTTTTTTTTTAGAAATAAATGTCTTCAACTTAATGAAGACATTGTATATGACCATTTGAAGTGAAATGAGCTGTTGTTCAGAGGTTTTCATTAAGTTTGTGACACTTTATTTTCAATGCTGTTGACAATGTCACAAATTAGTGATGTAATTTTCTATGTATTTAGCTACATCCATCCCAATAAGATACATAATACAAAATATTAACATTTACTTTTGATCTAAACTATGTCCCACATTATTTGGCTAACTGATGAAATCTAAATATTGACACTCCAATAAAGGGTTTCTTTGAAATATGCATTTCTAGTAGACTACCTCAAGTGGTACACAGTTTCTGAGAACGACCCAAATACCCGAACATGCCGAGAAATCGCTGTACACTGGGCTTGTTGTGTGGCATGGGCAAGTCGACTATTGCTTGTACTCGAGCAGGGTCTGGTCGCACTCCCTCTTGAGTGAGGAGATGACCGACATACGACACCTGTTTCTGCCAGATTTTCGATTTGTTTGCATTTAATTTCAAATTTACTGCTCTTGTGCGTTCCAGTACTGACTTAAGCCTGTGATCATGTTCCTCGATTGTGGCCCCATATATTAGTACGTCATCTGTTACCACTCCTACTCCTGGCAGATCCCCTAGTATCCGCTGCATTTCTTCGATAAAGATATCCCCGGCCAAAAGGCAGCCGAGTATATCTATACCGCCCCCATAGGGTGTTAAAAGTGCAGAGATGTGAGCTTTGTTCATCTAGCTGGATCTGCCAGTACCCTGACTTGGCGTCTAACACAGAGAAATATTTAGCGTGAACGGTGTTTGCTATTATTTCATCTATAGTCCGGGTAGGGTATGGGCCTCTCATGATTGCCTTGTTAAGCTTTGTGGGGTCTAAACATATGCATAATTTGTGCGGCTTACGGACAATTGTTATTGAGTTGACCCATTTGGTCGGCTCATGCTGTTTGGTAATGACCCCTAATTTAATCATTTGTTTTATTTCATCGTGAACTTGACCCTGAATAGCATATGGGATATGTCTTGGTGGATCTACGACTGGCATTACAAGCGGATCGGTATAGATTACAGCGTTTGTTTTGATCAGGCCAAGGCCACAGAATACATAGGAATATTGGCTCACCAGTTCATCGGCTCGTTTGCTGCAGGATTCTGTCGACTGTGTCCCAGTGACCGTTGTTTTCGACACCTCATCAATCCTGGCGAGGATTCCCAGTTGGATACACGCCTTTTGTCCTAATATGGGGTGTCCTCTTTGAACGATCTGGAACTTGATATTGTGCCCATTTGTGTTTAGGATCGCCTCACCATCCGGGACAATTCGGTGCCCCGAATAGGTGATCAGTCGACATTTCGATTTCATCAGTGTTGTCTCCTTCAACTTGTTGAAGATCTCGTGTGGGATCAGGTTGGCCTGCGATCCGGAGTCCACCTTGAAACGTATGTCCTGGTCCTCCATGCGAGCATTTTTGTGCCACAGTCCGGCGCGATCATCATGATTGTTGTCGACTGCGCCGACGAATAAGTCTGCCTCCAGACTGTCCAGACTTGACACCGCTGCTGCTCCTTTGTATCCCATACCACACGTGTAGTCTGGGTGACCTGTAGATATTTCATTCACTGGTGTAGACTTGCTTCTGCATACAATCTCGAAGTGTCCTAGCTTGCGGCAGTAATTACATGTTTTGCCACTGGCCGCACACGCTCCCCTACGGTGATCGTAACCGCAGTTGCCGCATGTGGTGTTGCCGGCCCTGTTGTTGTTCGGACCACATGACTTCCAAGACGGCGTCGTTGTGGGCTTGCCAGCACGTGCGCCGGCGCTTCCGGAGATGGTATCTACTTCTTTTAAGTGGTCTTCGGACTTTTCGTTCAAATGTCCGGCATTGTATTCACTCAACTGGTATATTTCCATGCATTTTTGTAGAGTGAGATCCACCTCTGCTGTTTGAAGTAACTTGTTTTGTAATTCCCTGTTCCGAACGCCTGCTACTAATACTATTCGGTCACGTAACAATGTTTCCTCCATTGGACCGTACTCGCACTCAGACACTTTGTCACGGAGAGCAGTGATATACACAGTGGTGTCTTTGGAAGTTTGCTTATGAGTGTTGAATCGAAATCGGGTTATAATGATTTTTCCCCGACCGATACAGTACCTCCGAAACGCGTTGACTAGCGGTTCTATCTTGTCTTCATCCTCAGGTGGCAAGTCCAAGTTGTCATACACTTTGTGGGCTTCAGGGCCTGCCACGTGCAGGAACACGCAGCACTGAACATCTTCTGGTTTTGTTTTTACTCCTGCGGCCGTCACATATATTCTGTAGGCCCTGTACCAGGGTTTCCAGTTACTGCTTGCATTTGTGTCTAATATTAGTGGTCCGGGAAGCTTTAGACCTGTCAGTGCCATATAAGTAGTTGACATCTGACACCATGTAAGAAGAACGTCTGTATGCTTCTGTCGATGTATAGCAAGACTATATTTATGGAACTCTCCGTACAACTTCTTCCCGGGTGCACACGCATACATACAGATATGACACTTAGGACCGACCCACCCACATTAGTTGGAATTACGAAACTGCGCACTGAAAACGGCTTCGAGAGCCAAACAAATGCCCGTGGCCATTGAGTTTGCATTCTATGGAGTTTGATGCAGTGCAAAACTAAATTAATAGAAATACAGACACAATTTGGCATAACCATGACAGTTTGGAATTTCAAACTAGTCTAATGACATATACATATAAACGCTCTGAGAATTATTTATTTATTATTATGCGATTCAACACAAGTATACAAATGGCTGCCGCCAGGCATAGGGCTATTTCCATTTCCGTTTGCTGGATTTTAATGATTTCATTTCCCACCTCTGAGTATGGGTATTGTTTATGTATATATGCACACGTGTTAGTCCTTAGCCTCCCCCCTGGGTGGGTCGGTATTATTTTCTTACTTTCACATACATACAATTACAAATATGCACAATATAACAACTTATACAACTTATATAACAACTTATACTGGACACAACATGCATTTATACAAATGGAGCAGGGCCTATCGGATGAAGTTATGATTAAACGAGGAGTTTGACAGGGGTGTGTATTGTCACCATGTCTATTTAACCTGTACACAGAGATGATTTTCAGACACATTGAAGATTGCAAGGGAGTGACAATAGGTGGCATGAACATCAACAATCTTAGATATGCCGATGACAGTGTAATACTAGCAGACAGTGAGAAAAACCTACAAGATATAGTGAATAGAATCAATAAAGCTGGAATACTATTCAACATGAAGATGAATGCCAGGAAGACCAAAACAATGGTTATAAGTAAAAAGACAGATAAACCAAATGTCAATATAACCATAGATGGCACAAACATAGAACAAGTATCCGAATTCATATATCTCGGACAAAAGATTACAAATGATGGGAGATGTGAGGAAGAAATTAAAAGAAGGATAACAATAGCCCGAACAACATTCTCCAAAATGTATAGAGTGTTAACATCAAGTAAGATATTAATACAAACAAGGAAGCGTATTCTTCAGTGTTATGTGTGGTCTACTCTAATGTATGGGGCAGAGACATGGACAATCTCTAAGAAAATGTACAAACGTTTAGCAGCATTTGAGATGTGGACTTATCGAAGGATGATGAAAATATCATGGACAAAGAAGATCACCAACAAAGAAGTTCTCAGAAAAATTAAAAATAAGAAAAGCTTGTTTGCCACTATACAGACAAAGAAACTTATTTATTTTGGCCACATCATTCGTCAGAGTTCAATATACCGTACATTGTTGGAAGGGAAGGTGAATGGCAGCAGAGGGAGAGGGAGACCAAGAACATCATGGTTTACAAATATTTCACAGTGGACAGGCTTGAATTATTCACAGTCTATCAGAACAGCACACCATCGGGACAAGTGGAGAACCATTGCATCCAACCCTCGACTAGAGGACGGAACTATTGATTGATTGACAATATAACAATACACAATTTCAACTGGTACAACAACAATAAGATATTCTCTGATGCCTCTCCTCTCCAACAATAATTCCAATACCTCAGCTTGTATACTGGCCACTCTCCTTCCTGGGCCCGTATTCATGTGCTCGGGGTACGGTTAGCCGGAGGTTAGGCTTAGCCGTTGGGTAGGTATCCCGCTGTTTAACGGCTTAGGTTAATTAGGTCAATCGGTATTCACCAATGCACTAGCCAGTGCGGATAGCTAGCCGTTCGCTTTGTTTACATTCGTCGATTCGAAAATATTAATATCGACGCCTTTGCGGCAGTAGCGTTAATTTCGCTTCGGATTTAGGGTTAAATTGATAAGATTTCACTTATTGCGTATGTAATTCTGTTAAATATGACTGCATTTAATAGATTTGGGCGTAAGAAATTCCCGCCGATTCGGCGGCGGCCATTTTTACTTGACTTTGACAGTATGGATATCGACGTCGCTGCGGAGGTGGCGATTTGTGTACTTTACATTCGTCGATTCGAAAATATTAATATCGCCGCTATTGCACCAGCAGCGTTAATTTCGCTTCGGATTTAGGGTTAATTTGAATAAATTTCACTTATTGCATATTAAAATCTATCAAATATGATCGCATTGAATAGATTCAGACCCACACAGGCTCACTACCCCTCGGGGTAGTGGCTTACCCCTGCTTCGAAATAGGGGTAGGGTACCCCCCGGTTAGAGCCCCACGGTAGCGCTACCCCAAGCTCATGAATACAGATTTTCCACCATTAGCCGGGGGGGTAGCGTACCCCCCGGTTAGAGCCCCAGGGTAGCGCTACCCCGAGCTCATGAATACGGCCCCTGGTCCTATCTGCTCCCAGCACAGTCTCCTCCCAGCAATCTCTCCTCTCATCTTGGCTGCCCACCGGTGTGTCTGTGTGTGTTCTCACCCCTCTGAGCTTCCTTACTTTATACCCAGCCAGATTCAGGCTGGTTTCCCCAACAAACACAGCTACCCCCACCCCCAGTAGTGGAGGAGGGGGTAAGTTGTGCCACCCCCTCTCCAGGCTATCTGAGTGGATATGAGTAAAAGATGCTGCCACCTAGTGATTATTGTTGGCATACATTTCATATAGATGTAGAGGCCATGCAGCATTTCTGAAGAACCCATATCCTGTGACGAAAAATACAAATTTTGGTGTCTAAAGTCGATCTTGGGCAAACAGGTTTGTGAATTTCTTATGTACTCACTGTATAGATTATCCTGAAATCATATGTGGTGCATGATAACTAGTATAGATAGCTATTATTGTGTCCAGTTGTTTTCACATTATCTCTATCCCACATTGCTTACTTTTATGTAAACTGAGTTTGGGGAGCTTTATCAGTGTCTTTGTAAATAATGAGATTGGATTGCTAATTAACTAGGAGCTAGTTCAGTCTAAGGGTACACATGTTGGTGAAAGTTTAATTTAACTACATGTATTCGTTATGACATTCATATTTTCTCAATTCTACAGTATTTCTCTTTTTTTTTCAGGACAAAATTCCACGCAAATACAAACAAAAGAGACCAGGGGGCAAGTCCCAGAAGATGTGCTGAAACGAGCTGCTGATGCAGTCGAAAATGGCCAACGGGTGCGAGCAGCTGCAAAAGACTTCAATGTCTGCAGAATTACTTTGAAGTGTTTTATGTCTAAGCGGCGAACTGAACCTGAATCTGTGATTGGTTACAAAGTAACTGCCATGAGACATACTGTTATCCCACCTGCAATGGAAGACGACTTGGTGAATCATGTTAAAAAACTGTCAGACATGTTCAATGGCCTGACATTGGCCAGGTGCTGTATGCTGGCATGCAAATTTGCCACAAGGAATAAGCTTGAAATCCCAAAAAGCTGGGAGCTAAACAAAAAAGCAGGGAGAGATTGGTGGGTTGGATTCAAGTCGAGACACATTCTCTCCATACAAACCCCTGAAGCAACTTCTTTTGCCAGAGCCACCTCATTCAACTACCCTGTTGTGGACAAGTTCCATGATAACCTAGCATCAGCTATGGACAGGTACAAATTCAAACCGCAGGATATTTATAATAGCGACGAAACTGATTGCACAATGATCCAATCTCTGAAGCAAGTGGTTACACAAAGGGGAAGGAAGCAAGTTGGCTCCTTGACCTCAGAAGAAAGATGAGTACTTGTTACTGTTTTCTATACCATTGGGGCATCAGGCAATATGGTACCACCCATGTTCATCTTTCCTCGCATCCACTATCACAACCACTTCATCAGGGGAGCTCCACCTGGATCTATTGGTTGTGCAGTTAAATCTGTGTGGATCAATGAAGAGCTCTTCATTCAATACATGTACCACATCATTAAACATACTCGATGTTCGAAGGAGCACAAGATTCTTTTCATACTTGACAACCATGAATCACATATAACGTTATAGGCTGTTGACTTGGCTATGGATAACGGTATTGTGATGCTGACATTACCCCCACACACATCTCATTATCTACAGCCCCTAGACCGGGCTGTCTACGGACCATTTAAGCACACTTACAACATAGCAATGGATGCCTAGATGCATTCACATACCAGAGACACGGTATCCATCTACGATATTCCATCCATAGTGAATGAGGCACTTATGTCGGCTATGATTCTGAAGAATATATTGTTGGGGTTCCGAAGCACTGGCATTTTCCCTTTTAACAGAAACCTGTTCACATAACTTGACTTCTCTCCAGCAGAACCAACTGATTGGAAGATAGAGGCAGACCAAGAGGAGACAGATGAACAAGATAATGACGGTGATGTCATGGCTACCGATCATCAAATTCAGGAACAGCAGAATGATGTGTGTAGGGACAATTACGATTTTCCACCTGTTGATAATCCCCCTGTCTTACCATCAACTTCAACATCAGGTGCTGACCTTGACAAATCGCCCACGTCTCCGCATAGTTCTGATGATTTGTATGTGTCCCCATCCACAATTCTACCCATTCCAAAGGCTGGCCCTAAAAAAAAAGACTACCATGAAATGTAAGAAAGGGAGTTCCAGGATCATAACTGGCACTCCTATTGGAGATGCAGTTGCTGCAGCCTTGGAACAACGCCAAGTGAAAACCCACTGAGCCTGTTCACATGGAACCTTAAAAAATGGCAAGTTGCCTAGAGACTGGCCTAGCACACATGTAAGCCGATATAAAGAAACTGTGAACATATAGGCCTATATTTTCGATCTGTTTACCAGAAAACGAATGACATTAGTCTATAGATTGGATTTAGAACATTTTGCTATTAGTGATCAATATTGACATATTTTGTATTGTATGAAAACAACTATTCTTATAATCTACCGTGCAAGGACCATGAAGGGGTTATCTGTAGTTTTCTATTTCTTCTTTGCAGCAATAACTGATGCAATCATTTAATACTTTAATACTGCTGAATATGAAGACATGTCCTTATTTTACATTAGTAGGTACTTAGGTTTGTAGTGTTAAACTAGAATTATATCAATATTCTATAAACATTGTCATGTGTTTAAATGTAGGCCTACTTCTATTTCAATTCATTTCCATTGGATTTTGGCAGTGGCTGTTTAAAATGCCTTAGAACCCATATGGCCAACATTATAACATAGCAGTAGTATTCTATAGTCCTTCATATGTCCATATATAGTTTTTCTAGGACGATTAGGCCTACTATAAGTTTTGTATCCATGCAACAAATAAAGGTATTATGAAAAATGTGCGTGTTATGGCCATTTCCACGGTTTTGTAAAGTGGCACATCTTACCCCAAAGGGTGGCACAACTTACCCCATAACGGGGGTATGTTGTGCTACTTTACAAAGCATTTTCAATCTCCCACCACACCATTATGAGAAATCCTGTGGTCTTAATATTGCCCACATATATGAAGAATACCTTGCTCTTTCAGACTCACTATTCATTTTTCTGGAAATATTGACACATTGGACTCCAGGTCGACTTAACTAGAAAATGGCACATCTTACCCTCTCCAACCCTACTGGTCACCAACAAACATGCAGCTACCTCAGTGCTGGTCACTACAAACATCCAGCTCCCCCCCCCCCCGGCCCCCAGTGCTGGTTACTGTGAAAGTGTGACATCTGAACACTTTGACTTCTGGATATTGAATGCTTTATTCACCGTCCAGGGCCCTGAACAGCCGGCACCCTTTACCTCTGACGTCATCTCATTTACTTTGTTCTCCACTCGTGCTTGGGGTTTACAGGTTTAAAGTACAATAATACAGTAATGATGAAATAACATCGTAAATACTTAGCTTTCGACCAGAGGTCAGCCAATGTCCAAATGTACCCATTAACTAATGTCCTTTGGGATATTGTCTGGCTGCTTACCCTCCCTATGACATAATGTATACTTTGAAATATAATGAACGTTTCTGAAAGCAATAACCATAATATTAGCATGCACATAGTGTCATGTGTGATTACAGCTCGCAGCTGTCTAACTTTAGAGGTCTAGCCTGTCCGCCGGCCTAATCGTTCGACCTGACCTAGTTAGATTAGATGTGTTGTTTACATTTCTCTGCGTTGTCGGCACACTCTGTGCTTGTCTGACTGGTTCGGGCTGAACGGCCTCTGGAACCCTTATGACTTGTACTCTGTTTCTATATAACATGTCACCCGACTCATTTAAAATTTGGTATTCCCTTCCCGAAATTCCTGTGCACCCCAAAATCACCGCTTTTTTCTATTCCCCGCATGGTTTTTTTACTTAACATTATCGCCAGTTTTCATTGGCTTGTGTACTTTGCCACACTTTTTGTTGTGAAAGCTTTTTTTACTTTCTTGGCGTTCCGTCATTTGTGATCTCTTTGGATTTTGTGTTTTGGGTATCAAATTATTTTCTTACGAAGGCAGTCTTCCTCTTATCCTCCTGGTCATGAGCAACTGAGCTGGAGATGAATTAAGCACGGGCAAGGGAGTATTCTTATAGTTAAGCAATTTTTTTAAGCACGGGCAAGGGAGTATTCATATAGTTAAGCAACGCCAGCTGAAAATCTGTTTTCGTGTCTAGACATATTTTAGCATGTTTTTTATTGTTTGTACAAATCTTTTGATTTGGCCGTTGCTTCGGTGATATTGGGTCGCAATGGGGACTCGAGTATGTGGCTGTGAACCCATAATGTTGTGCAAATTCTTTGTATTCATGGCTCTTAAACTGCGGACCGTTGTCCGAAACCACTTGGCTTGGGATACCATGTCTTGCGAAGTTATGCTTCATAGCTTTGATTACCATGGCGGACGCCGTATCCTTCAACAAAGTTACTTCTGGGTATTTAGTGGGGTAATCTACTGTTATTATGTAGTTCTCGTGATTTATTTCGAATAGATCTGCACCTATCTTTTCGTATGGTTGACATGCTATTGGGTGACTTATCAGTGGTTCGTTATGTACATTTTTTCGTTTATTTTGGCATGTGTCACACCGAATGACTTTTCCCTCAATTTGTTTGTTGATGTTAGGCCAGAACATGCAGTCATTTGCTAGCTGCTTGGACTTATTGGCTTGATTATGCGAGTTGAAATGATAACGTATTATAATTAAATTCGATTTACCGGTACAGTATGCCTAAAATGCCTCCATTAGGAGCCCGATCTTGTCCCGCTTGGCAAGTTTGATGGCCATGTTGGTGAAAACTTTCTGGGCTTCTTGGCCCGCCACGTGAAGGAAGATGCAGCATTGCACTCGTTCTGTTTTTGTAACGACTCCTGAAGCCGTGGCATATATGTTATATGCTCTGATCCATGTTTTCCAGTTTGATCATGCATTGTTGCAGAGGACGAGCTGACCTGGCGGCCTGAGGCCCGGCAGCGTGTTAGTAGGCGCATTGTCCTTATCTGACACCATGTGAAAGTAATATGTCTGAACACTTTGACTTCTGGATACTGAATGCTTTATTCACCGACCAGGGCCCTGAACCGCCAGCACCCTTTACCTCTGACATCATCTCATTTACATAGTCCTTTGTTCTCCACTCGTGCCTGGATGTCTTTTATGCATATATTACAGTTACAAGTGGCTGCAGCTACACACAGAGTGGCATAACAACTTACTCCAGTTTTCTTGACATACCCGCTTACTGCAATTCTCTTAATTAAACGCAATCTACACTCCACCGTAAACCCCATTCAGATTTTCACTTACTATAGGTCCTTCTGGCCTATATTATATTTGAACCATTCCTACGTATTTAATTATTTTACACATATTATTACAAGATTCCCTATGCACAACACCTCAGAATTTAACCCCAAAAGTTGTGTATTTTTACATCTTGTTCTACTTGTCCTATCACTCTCTATTATGTATCAATAAAAAGCTGTACATGCCAACACACCTTTTTAAATGATTAGAGATGAAAACGGAAAAATTGACCAATATATAGAGAACGGGTATCAGAAAATGAATATGGTAGTTTAAAAAATGAATATACTCAAATTTGAATTAATTGTAGCGGTTTTAGGTGAATATAAAATATAAAGCAATTAGAGCAATTTCATTAAACTGCTAATTGACAGAATTTAAAGATCTGAAGACCCAGATGCAGAAGAACACTCTATCAACATGTTACAAAAGACAACTACCTAATAACTTTAAATGTCTGCCCACTTGGCGTTGGAATAGGGCATATAGAGAGTGGAGCTGGCACCCAGTTCCTAGCACTGCCTAAATTGGTATCAGTGGACAGTAACTGTTTCTGGATCAAGATTAAGCCATTTATTTTTTAAGATGAATATCAAAACAATTACACAGTCCCGTACACAAGATATGGAACCTTACTTTCGTATATTTCTTATTGAAATCGGATCATAAACACCTGAGATATCTGTCAATAAAGTCAACGAAACAAGGTAAACTCTGCTAAGCGAGTCGTGTTTTTTTGCCCTTTGGACTACCTATTGTTAGTACAAAAATACCAGACTAGCCACACCAAACTTGAGCCCCCATGAGGTACTGGGTTAGAATAGTTCCTCTGCACCCTCTTGCAGATCGTAAAAGGAGACAAATGGGGTGACTTGTTTGACGTGAGTTACAGCTCGTGTCGGTGGAGGAAGGGATCCTGGTACATGAGGACTGCAAGAGGCCAAGGCTCCTTGTGGACCAACACTGCCCTTTGGCCCCAACTTCATCTAGATGAGAGGTTGGGCTGACCCATTCCAATCAATCGGCTGGTCATGCCAAGCCCTACCCAGATAGCACACAGCCGTCAGGCCAATGTCGGCCCGACGGCGGCCACGCCGTCGGCCCAACGGTGGAAACTGCCGTCGGGCCGACGTTGTTTTGTCCAACCTCCCGCCGTCGGCTCGACGGCGGCTGTCGCCGTCGGCCAGACCTGACCTGCACCTGCCTGCGCTGTGTGTGTGTGTGTGGTGATCCGTGACTAACAGTTGGGGGGGGGGGGGGGGGGGGGGGGGGGGGGGGGGTAGTGAGTAGAGCTCTTGGGCTCCTTACACACTAACAGTAGTGCCTCATTCACACTATCTACCTAATACACAATGACTATTGACCACAAGTAAAGAGTCACCAGCAACTACATAAATACATTCATGCACCTGGCCCTATACGGCATTTACATTAATAGACCATTTGTACTCTTTATAGACCATTTCACATTCCCCACCAATGCATTTTATCAGAATATTTTACACTTGGTTCGGTCATGAGTGGATTATGGCAGCATAGTATACGGTTCCGCAAGGAAATCATATATTGGGCTGCTAGACACGGTCCACCACCAGGGACTGCGCCTGGCCCTTGGGGACTCCCGCACCTCACTGGTTCAGAGCCTCTACGTCGAAGCCAACGAACCATCACTTAACAACAGGAGAATCAAACTGGCCATGCAATATGTAGTCAAGATAAAAACTAATGCATTGAATCCTGCACACAATTGTCTATTCGAACAATATGACAAATCCAGGTATGAAGCCAGGCCGAATTACATCCGGCCACTGAGGCTCCAATTGAAACCTCATGTGGAGGCCTTGGCGTTTATTTGGACGTGTTGGAGGATGCCAAAGTCCCAGATCATCCCCCATGGTCGTTGAGGAAGACATCAGTTATCCTCCGACTCACAGAACTGAGGAAGTCTGGGACACATCCACTCGAATACCAAGGACTGCATGCAGAGATTCAAGGCCAGTTTGCAGACCACCTCTCCATATACACTTGTAAAGTCGACGGCTGGCGGTTTGAGTGGTGTAGATAGGCTAATATGAAATCACTACAGGCAAGGAAGGAGTGTAGATAAAGAGTGAAAGGTAGGAGAGTGAGACTCCCTGATTTATTGTATTTATAGTTTCAAGAAACAAGATGGTGGTGATCACATGATCCAGTCTCCCAATCACTAACAGGCATTCCTCTATCCACCAATGAGGGTTCAATATCCTTGTAACCAAGGCATGGTTAGATCTTGCTACAGTGCCCTGTATGTCTGCTGTGCAGTGAACCATAAATAACATTTGGAGGGGAGGGGGTATGTAAGGAGACTTCCCAAAGACTGTCCCACATGTCAAGAAGTGACCCTCTCTCAGGTCAAGAAGTGACCCTCTCTCTCTACTATATTGATACACAATTTCTAACCTCCATTAGTAATGGATCACCAACTCCACATATACCTTATAGGCCTTTGGTTTTACATACCATTTACCATTTTATAGACAAGTTGCAATTTATTATAACAGAGTTCTCCATATCCCATATCTCATATATCGGAAAATTTTACAACGTACTCCGCCCCACCACTTCTTACCACCTGCCCAGCAGCGTAGAAAGAAGTGCACAGTACTACATTGTAGTTCCATCATCATTAAGTCTCATTCTCTCAACTATAATAATAAATTGAAGTCTTAAGAGTTTTGTTAGTGGATAAGGTATATCTGACTTCGAGAAAAAAAGTATTGATTAAAAATAAATTTTTATTTTATTTTTATAATCTCAATTTTTACCATGTTTCGAATATTATATCATTCTTCTGATATCTCATATGATGTCTTAAGAAGGATCTGATTCATTTGCCATCATTTTTAGCTTATTCCAAGCATTTTTTAAGTTTGTGACGGTTTAGAGGTCGTTTGCAACGATCCAAAGGTACCCTACAGTCACAAAGCATCGACCTTATATTAGTGCATAATCGGATTTGGCAACTGCTGTAATTTAGTCCCACATCGATACACATGTCCGTCCATTTTGACCTCACCGACTATCAACTGTAAGAAACCTGAAGACGTCGATGGTAGATGCATTGAGTTAACATTACGGATCTCGCCTTATGGGAAAACAAGGTCTAAGCGGTTTGAATCGATGACCTAGTTTTAGGAACTATTTTCTTGCAAATTAGAACCAAAATCTTTGATTTCACCAAATATAAGTCATATTCTGTTCAGTTAAAGGCAAATAATGAATCAATATGTCTTTGTGTACCTCCTGTACAATGATAAAGCATCAAATATCAGTATTAACAAATATAATCACGGCAATAGAAATTCATATACGACAGCGTTAACTCGGCGGCATAATGTAAACAAAGCAATGAGAGTGGTTCAATTTGAACTTCAAAATCATAATGCTTACATCTATATTATTAAATAATAATAGATTTACATGCTTTTGCTCAAGTTTCAACCATACTGTAGTAGTATTAGAATATTCTCTCCTTGTTGACGTAGATTTTTTATGTTAAGCGTTTCTCGCAGCGAAACGGCGAATTTGTATTGAATAAATGTCTCTGCGATAGTTGAACTAAGTTCACCCGAACTGCAGCAACGCGTTGCAATAATGATGAAGTCAAGGGTCTGGTTCTGTCGTCGGTATCAAATCATACGCGGCGATCCAAGGTTTACCATTCTGGCGCATAAGAATCTTCAGCAAGTCACTATCCAGGCACCAACTCCATCCAGCCTCTGGCAGTGTTCTCCGTGAACTACTGCATACTCTGTGTTCTTGTTGAAGTCCAGTCTCAATGGCGAAGAACAGGCAACCGATGACTTATTCATATATAGGAAATACCCATCTTACAGTTTCATTTCGCATGAAGCTTGATAACTTCGCGTTATTTTCTGATTTTTATTCAATAATCATTTTTAATAAAATTCTCCACAATTTAAATCTATAACCTATAGATTATATAACCAAATACTTTTGTAATCCAATGATCATTACTATGTTCCTATAACATAAATAATGTCAATGATATACATCTCCGCACAACAATCATTATTATGTCCCTATAACATAAATAATGACAATGATAGCTTTAGCTAATTAATATTTGATAATAAATGCAATGTTCAATTCATATGTCTATGTCAATGGAAACAAATCAACCATGAAATAAATGATAATATTCATCAATTCATGCAATGAATTTTCAAATGAACCTTTCATGCAACATTCAACATTCCATATGTACATGATTTTTCAAATGAATAACTTTTCTGGACAACCTTATGTCTAGGATAATTTAAATATGAAAGACATCTCATGACAATAATGTTAATAATGTACCTCCATGAATTTCAATGAACACATCTCCATGAAATATTGATACCATTCAACCATATTCATGCATTGCAAATGAACCACTCATGACAACCTTTGTCTATGACATTTGATGACAATTATATGGTTCGAAACCCCAAAGCTGGGTAGCTGCTGCAGCAGTCTGCTGACGGAAGAAATTTGGAGTACACTTGCCCGATCAGTGCTCGATTTTCACTGCGGAAGCCCGAGCACACCTTCTCGCGTTGGAGTGTATTGAGGTATCCAACCACACTAACTATGGTATATACAGTGATTTGTTCTCCTGCCTCCTGGCTGTTGCTGGACTGAAAACGGATCACCCAATTCTAGCAACGGTCATTTATAAAATGAACCAACTGTCAACGGATGGGTATGACATCCACCTGTGCTGGGTGCCTGGCCATGCCAGCATACAAGGAAACGAACGAGCTGATCGAGCTGCGAAGAAGGCCCTGAACTGTGATCTTGAACCGTGTCTGATACCTCACTCTGATCTGAAACCACTAATAGCCACCCACATTAAATCCAAATGGCAACATGAGTGGAATGAAAACATTAATAAACTTAAAGAAATTGAACCATCTGTGGGAAAACCACCACAGACTCATGCGTGAGGTCGGCGGGACCAAGTGTTCCTTAGCCACTGCCGCATTGGCCACTAGTGGCTTACACATGCTTTTCTGCTCAAGCTGGAACCTCACCCTGAATGTATTGGGTGTCAGTACCCGCTGACACTCATTTTACTAAGTTGTGTTGATTTTTTGGCCCTGCGCTAACAATTCTACACTGCAGACAGTATGCATGACTGTTTTACTAAAGTAAAACAAGAAAACATTTTAGCCTTTTTGAGGGCAGCTGGACTGTACCACCTCATATAGTTTAATAAATAAATTCTATCAATTATTAATAAAACTTTTCTTTTTCTATGGGAATCTGTTTCCCTTGGCCACAAATATATAATTGTGAGCTTTTTAATTTAATGAGTGTCTATTGGCACATAATTGATTGTCTGCTTTTACATGTAAACGTGATGGTTTGAACAAAAAACAAACATTTCTCACCGTGAATATGGCCTATGCTGCCGACACGGCGTAAAGCAACCACCAATCAATCAATCTCTGTTCCATTTACATTCCTCCGAGCTCTGTTCTCACTTTACAAGAACTGGATGCCCTTGAGGACCAGTTACCGTCCCCATATTTACTTATGGGTGACTTTAACGGCCACAACCCATTATGTGTGGAGGGGGAGGACAATAGGAATGGTAAAGGCAGAACATACTCTGCCATCGATCTCAGCATTGTAGAACCAGAACTGGCACTGGACTTTTCATGAGAGTCTGGGATGATCTTTGCAGGAGCGACCACTTCCCAATTATTCTTAATTGCAAAGGGGCATTTCCCGTAGAGCGAGAGAGGAGCTGGCGGCTGCGTAAAGCCCACCTTCCAGATCCTATGTCGCGAGGAGTCACTCCAGACATCAGTGACATCGATTCCTTCACTGAGATGCTGAGATGGATCGCAGAGAAAACTGTTCTGAAGACCTCGGCAACTCCCAAGTGTCTGATGCCTCAATGGTTGGATGACAGCTGTAGGGGAGCTATTAAGGAATGAAAGAATGGTCAGCTTAAATTCCACAGGACGATCTGGGAGGCCTGGTTGTTGGTGTTTATGACGATCGCGTAGTCCTGGGGGTTTGGAGGGTGAGCGCGTGAAGCATGTCGTCGAGGTTTACTGCTTCTAGCTGGTGGATAGTGTACCGGTTGTTGAGGTAGTCAGGCATGTAACTCTCGGAGATGTAGCCGGACGGGGAGTGGGCAGCCCCGGCCTCAAGGGATGAGTCGCACTCGATTGTCTATTCGTGCTTGGGGGGTGGCCGAAGCAGGACGACGTCGTTTGAGGCTTTGGCGTACGCCAGGAACCAGGTGATGTCCTTCGTCATGTCCATGGTAATTGGGTGCCTGCCGGCGTGTGGTGCTTGCTTAAAAGCGTCGAGTATGCGATTCATGAACCTGCGGGCAGGTCGGACGCACTTGGTGACGTGCTGTAGTCGTCCGACCAGCCACTGCAGGTCCTTCCTCAACGCCCGGGCGTCGGTTGTCCACTTCCCGCACTCATCGACCACCTCGGCCAGTTCATACTATAGCTCCGTCTCGTGTCATGAATTATGCTGATCGTTATGATCTACGTTACGTTAGTTTGAAGTAACTTTTAATTTAAATGCCTAACTTTGAAGGTATTTGACGTTAAAACATGCCAAATTAATTTTGGCAAGCATGCCAAAACTCTGACACCATAGACTTCTGGGCCCGTATGCACCAATCGGGGGTAGGCTTAGCCGGAGTTAAGGCACTGGCCGCGGATAGCTACCTCAGGGTAGCGGGGGGTTTGAGAAATGTGTGAATCGGTATGCACCAATGTTTTAGCCGCTGCGGATAGCTAACCGTGAGTTTATTTATAGATTTGGGAATTCCCTCTGCGTTTGTACCCATCTATTAGGCTCAAATATATTAAATGCGATCATATTTAACAGAATTACATACGCAATAAGTAACATTTGATCAATTTAACCCTAAATTCGAAGCGTTATTAAGGCTACTGCCGCATTGGCGGCGATATTAATATTTATATTTTCGAATCGACGAACGTAAAGTAAACAAATCAGCGCCGCCGCCGCATCGACGTCGCTTTCCATACTGGCGGCGGCGGCGGTTTGTTTACTTACGTTCGTCGATTCAAAAATATAACTATTAATATCGCCGCCAATGCGGCGGTAGCCTTAATAACGCTTCGAATTTAGGGTTTATTTAATAAAAATATGACGTTTAGAGTATGTAATTCTGTTAAATATGATTGCATTCAATAGAGTGAGACCCACACACGTACACTAACCGCACCGGATAGGCCCTAAACCCAACTCAGAAGGTGGTTTACCTTAGCCGCGGTTAACTCACACGGTTAGGGCTAACTCCGACTGGTGCATACCAAATTTTCACATTTAGCCCTGCGGGGATACCTTAGCCGCGGTTAAGGCCCTAACACCGATTGGTGCATACAGGCCCAGTACTAAAGGCCCTGTCACACTACGACGCTTCTCGCCGGCGACCCGCCGACGTGTGGTGTTTTTGGGCAAAAATGGGTGAAATATCGGGACACGCTGGGGGCGCGTTATGCGCGCGTCGGTACACTATCCTTGACGTTGACGATCGGGGCAAAACGCCGGCGCGCGCCATTGGTCGGCCAAGGTTTTAAGCGTGTCAAAAAAAAACCAACAACCGGCAGCGCGCGCAAATATATGGGTAATGACGTTAGGCGCTCGTCGCGATGCGTTGGACGCGCCGGAATAACGTTATGGGAACGCTAGGCAGACGGCGTGCGCGGGAGGGTCGTTGCTCACACGTTGCTGTGTGTGTGTCTCTGTGTGTGTCTCTGTGTGTGTCTCTGTCTGTTTCTCTGTCTGTGTCTCTGTCTGTGTCTCTGTCTGTGTCTGTGTCTGTGTCTCTGTGTCTGTCTCTGTATGTGTCTGTGTCTCTGTCTGTGTCTCTGTATGTGTCTCTGTCTGTGTCTCTGTCTGTGTCTCTGTCTGTGTCTGGGTCTGTGTCTGTGTCTCTGTCTCTGTCTGTGTCTCTGTCTGTGTCTCTGTGTCTGTCTCTGTCTGTGTCTCTGTGTCTGTCTCTGTCTGTGTCTCTGCCTGTATCTCTGTGTTTGTCTCTGTGTATGTGTGTGTGTGTGTATTTGTGTCTCTGTGTGTGTCTCTGTGTATATGTATGTGTGTCTATTTGTCTGTGTGTGTGTGTCTGTGTGTGTGTGTCTCTGTGTCTCAGAGAGAGACAGAGGCACAGACAGAGACACAGACAGAGACACATACAGAGACACAGACAGAGACACAGACAGAGACACATACAGAGACACAGACAGAGACACAGACAGAGACACAGACAGAGACAGACACAGACAGAGACACAGACAGAGACACAGACATAGACAGAGACAGAGACACAGACATAGACACAGACAGAGACAGAGACAGAGACAGACACACATACAGAGACAGACACAGACAGAGACACATACAGAGACCCAGACACAGACACAGACAGAGACACATACACAGAGACACAGACAGAGACAGACACAAAGACACAGACAGAGACACAGACAGAGACACATACACAGAGACACAGACAGAGACAGACACAGAGACAGAGACACATACACAGAGACACATACAGAGACAGACACAGAGACACAGAAACAAACACAGAGACACAGACAGAGACATACACAGAGACACAGACAGAGACACAGACAGAGACACAGACAGAGACACATACACAGAGACACAGACAGAGACAGACACAGACAGAGACACATACAGAGACACATACAGAGACATAGACACAGAGAGAACGCGCCGATATACATTACCACAACGTTGGCCGCGCGCTACCAACACGCTACTGACACGCTGTGGGAAAGTCCAATTTCACCATATTTCCACTATCTTTAACGTTTCTCGACACGCAAGATTTTATTTTCAACGCTAACGGATCGCCGGGAGAAGCGTCGTAGTGTGACAGGGCCTTTAGAAGGGAAAGCTGAGTCAATTTAATAGAACGTGTTACTGCAGAAGCCTGTGGTATCAGACTTTTGGGGTGCTTGCCGGAATTCTTTTCACATTTTGAATTTCAAATATCTCAAAAGGTAGCCATGTCACAAACTCAAGACCATCGGACTGTGGAACTTTAACATAATTTGAACAGAGCTAAACACCCGATTCGGCGTTATTGTGCGTATATTCGGCGTATTGAAAATGGTGGGATATCAGCTACAACAGTTTGGTTACAAAGCACTTTTGAATATAGACATATGGGTCACTCTCCTGAAAACTGGCCATAGAGAAAGTGAATTATCTCTCAAACAACACCACTTAGAGACGGTGCACTTGGTACACATATAGAAAACATATTCAATTAATCGATTATTTTATATTTATAATAAACGTTTTGCACTGCACGTACCGGGAAACTCAATGCATTGTCAATGGATGGCCGTGCCCAATCTTCAAACCACACCACTTAGAGATAAACCGCTTGGTACACATATAGAAAACATATTCAACGAATAATTTTGAATAAAATAAACGTTTTGCACTGCGCGTAATGGCAAACTCAATGCATTGTCAATGGCCTTGGCCAATCTTCATACAGAAAATGTGAAAAATCGCTAAAACCACAACACCTAGAGACAAACCGCTTGATACAGATATAGATAACAGATCCAACGATTAGATTATATTACATTCATAAGGTTAGGGTTGTGCCATTTTTAATAAAATAAACGTTTTGAACTGCGCATACCCGGAAAATCAATGCATTGTCAATGGCCGTGCAAAATATTCAAACCACACCCACCACACAGAGACAAACCGCTTGGTACACATTTTGAATAAAAAATAAACGTTTTGCACTGCGCGTAACGGCAAACTCAATGCATTGTCACTGGCCTTGGCCAATCTTAAACTTTTGAAACTAATACTGGTCAAATTGAAACAGTCAAAAAATGAGGATGTAGATAAATATGTGCTCTAGGGCATGCAACCAAGACTTAAATTGTAGCTAGAAAACCATCCTTTTGGCGACCTGAAACGTAACACCTACTACAAAGCTAGCGTTATCATCCTTGCCGAACCGATTCGCGGTGATCGGCAGTATTCACACATACTAGCTAGACATAGCATTGACAATTTCGAAACATAACATGCGTGTATAAAAGTAAATACCTTCATCAATCGGTTGGACTTGCGGTTGACATGCGGGTTGAGGTTGAGGTTGAGGTTGAGGTTGAGGTTGAGGTTCAGCTGCAGGTGGAGGTGGAGGTGGAGGTGGAGGTGGAGGTGAAGGTGCAGGTTCCGCTTCAGGTTCCGCTTCAGGTGGAGCAGGAGCTGGAGCTGGAGCTGGAGCCTCAAGTGGAGCTAGAATTCGGTCTTGAGCTTGAGCTTGAGCACGGGCTTGAGCTTGGGCTTGAGCGATTCTCTCTGCAAGTGTGCCCCTAGTACGAATAGGTTCACGACGATAGTAACTGGTTTCCCTCCCATTGACAATCTGTGTATGGCGCACTAGTTGGGTTGGTCGGGGATTCGATCTCCAACCAATGTTGTTAATACGACGCATTGTGATTGCGATGGCGACAGAGGCAGCACTAAATCGTATATAGTGCCCACAATATATATCAGTCCTGTTAAACAAAGGACCACTTCAATTCAAATCGACCAATCAGAAGCCCGTCAGCCACGCTGTCCTGCTGGGATGACCTAAATTAACACTAAAACATTATTGCGTAACGACCAACCGGCGAAAGGCCCGGTGTCGCAGTTTCCGCCGTCCAATAAATTTTGCGGTGCGCATCGCTTCTGCGCATGCGCCAAAATCGAAGAGCATCATCAGTAACCTTATAAATTGAATACAATGTTTTGGGTACGGATGTTTTCTGTATGTGTACCAAGCGATTTGTTTCTAGATGCTGAGGTTTTAGAGATTTGTCACTTTTCGGTAGGGAGAATGCTCAAGTCCATGGAAAATGCATTTTAGTGTTGCCGTTCCTCGGCGTACTGGCGGACGGCCGCAATTGCCACACCGGGCAAACCTGGCACCGGCGCATTTAATTCGAGGGGTGGGGGTTGGGGGGGAGGGTGGGGGTTGGGGTTCCGGGGACCGGCGAGCTGCGCTGGGCTGATATAATCTGATAAAATATACTTTGATTTCGATTAATTCTCTAGAAATTTGGAGCAACTCTGTCAATTCCAAAGTTTAATTAGGCACTTCGACATACAACATTTAAATTATTAAAGCTAATGTTTTGCACTGCGCGTTAAATATAGTTTATGTTTTATTTGGACGAATGCTACTAAAGGAGAATCGTTGTGCATATTCGGTGGTGATTTGCGGGTTAGCTGTTGACAGTAGGGTTGAGAGTGAAATTTAATATCGGGTGCGTGTTGGATGCTTAGTATATGGATATTAAAGAAAAATCGGGGCATATAGACTTCCATACAGCGATATATTCACTTCTAAAGAGTATTGACAATAGAAAAGTTAATTGTACGCTATCAGGTGTACTCGGAAAACATGGCTCGATTAGGAAAGAAATGCGATCAAGCAAATCGGGTCAGATAAGAATTACAATGTTTCTCACGTTATTCTGCCGCCCATAAATAAAACCACCCTCACCCCCACCGACACCATCGACCAAGGTCCTGCCGTGGTACACGTTGTACCTGATATTAATCGGTTAGCAGAAATTACAACAACATACTATTTGAGAGATAATGTAGTCTAGTCTAGTCCATATTGTTAAATAAAATATAGGTGGGGATATCAGTTTGTCGGGAGCACATTACTAAATACAGACTTCATAAATCAAGAGTCGCAGAAAATGAATATTTTCGGGTTTGTGTCATTAAAGTGTTTAAGTGTTACTCGGACTGCTTTGATCAGGAGCTGAGGTAAAGCGATGAAAGTAAAGATAAGGGGACGGTAATTGCGTTTCCGTAAAGAACATGTAGGTCACATTCGAATACAGCTAAATACTTTATTTACGCATCAGGTTCGTTTTGTGGTAATTAGCATCTGACATTAAAGATACTGACATAAATACATACGTAGGGACACCTGGTAGGGATGGCTAACTCCACACAAACGCTGGTTTTGACAAACAGCAAGTATGAAACGGCTGTGTGCAGTTTACATCAGATGTGTTTGTTTAGTGGGTTTGTTTAGTGGCAAAATAACAGATGGAGGTGGAGGGAAAACATTGACAGTATATGCCTAAATTAATTTCCAATGTTTGAATTTTGAATTTTGACTCTCCCATTTTTCCGAAGGCAAGTCATCATCAAAAGGAAATATAACACTATGAAATACCAGAGCAAACAATGCACATCAAACCGCACAAAAATGCTGTTATAAGTAAGAATCAAATGGCATTACGCACAAATGAAGAATGTGAAACAAACTACGAAGCGTTGGTTAATTTACTGGTCTCACCCAACCAATGATCGCGGCCTTCATAAGAACCGCACGAAAATGCTGTCATAAGTATAATCTGAATGCAACAGATAACAGAAGAATAATCCACCTAACAACCGTATGGCTGTCAAACTACGACTACGTAGTTTTTGGTAGGGCGGGGGATATAGACACTGACACTAGAGTGACATAATACAAAGTCACATAGTCATTGATTTCTATTAGTTTAGAATCAAATGGCATTACGCACAAATGAATGTGAAACAAATTACGAAGCGTTGGTTAATTTAATGGTCTCACCCAATCAATGATCGTGGCCTACATAACAATAGTTATATTGGTTGTTGGTTGTGTTGTTTGTTGGTTGTTGATTAGATGTTGTTGGTTGTGGATTGGTTGTTGCTTCGGTTGTTGGAATGATTAGGTACTTGCTGTTGGTTTAGGATTGGATTGGTTGTTGTGGTTGTTGTGTTTGTTATTTGGTTGGTTGGTTGTTGGTTGGTTGTTGCTTCGGTTGTTGTAATGATTAGGTACTATTATTTTTTGTTATTTGGTTGTGTCGACTGTTGTTGGTTGTTGTTTGGTTGTGTTGTGTGTTTGGTTGTTGGTTTTTGTTGTTTGTTGTTGGTTGGTTGTTGGTTCTGTTGTTTGTTATTTGGTTGTGTTGAGTGTTGTTGGTTGTGGTTGTTTGTTGGTTGGTTGTTGGTTGTATACTGTATTTGGTTGTGTTGTTGTGATTGTTGTGTTTGTTCTTTGGTTGGTCGTTGTTGGTTGGGTGTTGTTGGTTGGGTGTGTTGTTTGTTATTTGGTTGTGTTGACTGTTGTTGGTTGCGGATGTTTGTTGGTTGTTGGTTGTGGATTGGTTGTTGCTTCAGTTGTTGGAATGATTAGGTACTTGCTGTTGGTATTGGATTGGTTGTTGTGGTTGTTGTGTTTGTTATTTGGTTGGTTGTTGTTGGTTGGTTGTTGGTTGGTTGTTGCTTCGGTTTTTGTAATGATTAGGTACTATTATTGTTTGTTATTTGGTTGTTATTTGGTTGTGTCGCCTGTTGTTGGTTGTGGTTGGTTGTTGGTTTTTGTTGATTGTTGGTTGGTGTTGTTGTTGGTTGCTTGTTGGTTGTGTTGTTTGTTATTTGGTTGTGTTGACTGTTGTTGGTTGTGGTTGTTTGTTGGTTGGTTGTTGGTTGTATACTATATTTGGTTGTGTTGTTGTGGTTGTTGTTTGGTTGGTTGTTGTTGGTTGGTTGTTGGTTGGCTGTTGGTTGGTTGTGTTGTTTGTTATGTGGTTGTGTTGACTGTTGTTGGTTGAAGTTGTTTGTTGGTTGTGTTGTTTGTTATTTGGTTGTGTTGACTGTTGTTGGTGATTGGTGTGATAGGATTGGTTGTTGTTCGGTTGGTTGTTGTTGGTTGGTGGTTGGCTGTGTTGTTTGTTGTTTGGTTGTTTGTTGTGTTTGGTTGTTTGTTGTTTGGTTGTTGTTGGTTATTTGGTTGTGTCGACTGTTGTTGGTTGTGGTTCGTTGTGCTGACTATTGAGTGTTGGTGATGGGTGTGATAGGATTGGTTGTTGGTTGTGGTTGGTTGTGTTGTTGTTTGGTTGGTTGTTGGTTGTGTTGTTTGTGGTTGTTGGTTTGTTGTGGTTGTTGATTAGATGTTGTTGGTTGTTGATTGCTTCGGTTGTTGTAATGATTAGGTACTTGCTGTTAGTTTAGGATTGGAGTGGTTGTTGTTGTGTTTGTTGTTGTTGGTTGGTTGTTGTTGGTTGTGTTGTTTGTTATTTTTTGTTTGTTGTTTGTTGGTGATAGGATTGGTTGTTGGTTGTGTTTACTGTTGTTGGTTGTGGTTGTTTGGTTGTGGTTGTTTGTTGGTTGCAATTTGTTGTTGTTGTTCGGTTGGTTGGTTGTGTTGTTGTTTGGTTGTTGGTTGTTGGTTGTGTTGGATTGTTGTTCGTTGGTGATTGGCGTTAGGCGCGATCAGACAATAAACACTACGTTCAGCATTTAGGTTTGCAAAATTGATTTGGCAAAATTGATTTGGCATGTTTTTCGCTTCAAAGATCACCGAATCTACCCCAGTTGGTTTGTTGGTTGGTTGTTGATTGTTGGTTGTGGTTTTGGACACCGGCATGATCAGGCAATTTGTCGATAAAAACTCGGCGCTGACACGACCGACACTACGCGATGCTAATCCACCAATGAACGTAACCCAAACCCAAGTATCATCCGAGCTACAGGGTGACAGGCAGCGTAAACACCCCCATAATAAAAACTTTTGTAAAAAAATAAAAGATATAAAAAATAAAAGATATAAATCCTAACAGTGCACCAGCAGGACTATGGTGCTACAGTGCCGTCTCCTAGTGGGGAAAGCAAGAGTTAAGGGGTGGGGAGGCGACGACTGGCGACGATTGGCGCCACCTAGAGTATGTTGGCAGATGTAAACAAAGACAGCGGTCGGCAATATTGTTCGGAGAATAAAACAGAACCGCAATGGTGTGGGCCCCCGACTCGTTCTGAGTTGTTTTTATATCGTATTTATATCATATTTGCAGGACGATGCTACAAGGACAGATAACCATACATGATAGTACTTAGGTGAGCCTTTTTTTTTTTGTTAAGGTGAGTGCCGCCCTATGGGGCTCAAAAAGGCAGAGGATACGACAGCCAATTATCTGCACATCGATGTGCGGTGACCACTTCTATCGTCTTTTTATTATTGTCCAAAGCTACTTGAATCGCATTGCAGGCTGGAAAAGAATCAGATGAAGAGGAATCCATATTCTTACTTTGTTGTGATATTGTTGATAACGTAGGGGGGCCCAGCTCCGGAGTTGACCAGGTCAACCGTGTGTACCGAAAACATTGATGGCGATATTAACCAAAAAGAAGTCTGTGGAATCCAATATGTGGAATTTCGACTCAAAATCAATAATAAATAACATTTGAATCGTAAGTGAGGTAGCAAAATACGGAGGTGAGCGCAAACACAAGAGTACGACTTGGTGAAGTTGTTGTTGATGTGCTATGGGGCCGGGCCGAGCACAGCTTGGTCACCGATAAGTCCACCTGGTGGACGGATACAGTAAGAACAGTAGCTAGTAGCAACCACTGAGCCGTGGATGGCCGTCCCTTTTATAGTATGACTGAGTCGTTGCTGATAGTAAGCGTCACAGGTGAAATATCGGGAAATTTTACAAGACCTCACCATGCTGGACGGTTTATCCTTTAGCTTTTGTTTTAGACCAATAGGGATACGTCGAGGTGTGACAGTCTTAGCTTCAGCATGTCTATCAACTGTGAATTGGACCGTTCCAGGTAGAGTACCTAAGCTGTTGGAATTATTTGTGATGACATCTGAGAACTCAAAGAGGAAGTTATTCTCAGTGACACCATGTAGTAGTTTAAAATTGTCGTAGTTTACGGTGGTCAACTTCATAGATTCCTACTGATGAGTGGTGTCTGGTCTTCATTCACAACTTGAAATTCAACACTGTATTTCTTCCTGTTCTCAGAGTTCCGAATAGACAGCCTAACTTTCCCACATACTTTTGACGTTTCTCCATTCAAGATTTGTAGAGTTATATTTTATGCCTCCAGTGCGACATCTTGGACATATTTCTTTGATATTATATTGACCTCAGCTCCACAATCAACTTGGCACTTCACTCTCTTTTGACTTGAGAGTAGAATCATCTCAGCATAGATAGGACCCTTCTTCTCCTTCAACTGATCAGTCGTCAGTTGTGAGATATATTTCACCACACTTACTAGAGACTCCTCTTCAGCTGAGTTGTCATGTGTTTCAATATCCAGGTCGACAGCATTCACCTTCTTCTGCAGCTGCAGTGGACAACAGATGGAGAAGTGATAACTTTTGTTACACTTACTACATATCTTTCCCCATGCTAGACACTTTTCTTTCTTCATGACATGACTTTTCACACAGAACTTGCATTGCTGAGGAGAAAACTCTGGCCCCCATGGACTTGCTACCAGTGCGTGTGGACTTTTTTCTTTCAGTTTCCAGTTTGACTTCACAGCACTTACAGATGCACTAGCTCCTATTCCTTCTAGCTGAAGTTGGGTGGCCTCTGCACCTTTACATATGTCAACTGCATCAGCAAGTCTAAGATTCCTCTTCTGCAGCAGAGGTTTCCTGGTGGCACTGTCATGGATGCCCACGACCAGTCGGTCACGAATGAGTGAATCTTTTAGACAGTTACAGGAATTACAGGTATTAGCCATATCTCTCAGTGCAGATATATTAGCCTCAGCTGAGTCCCCACACTTTTTGTTCTCGTTTATTGAACATGTATGTCTCTTAGGTCTTGTTGATCTCCCCTATTATAATATTACTGGATGCCCGGCCGTCAGAGCCCCAGATAATACCACAAAACTCTTCCCAGATGCGTTCTGACAACTGTCTGTCAGTTCACATCTGATGCCCCTCTCAAACAAACTCATAAGCAAGAAAGGGAAGACAAGTCACCCAAGGTTGACAGTGAAGAAGTTGTGCTTTATTGGCATCAACTCCTGTTCACCTACTAGTGACCTACCACCCTGATCCCTTACCTTCTGTCCACACAGAGTCTCATTACCTCTTTGGTATGTCTATGAATCAGTGCCTACAGCCCATTGAACTGGAGTCCCATGGTTGTTGCACACAGCTCAGTTTGTATATATATGAAAGGTGGAGCATCATACAGTGTCTGGATACCTGCCCAAGAGAGAGTGTGTCTCACTCAAGAGTCAGTAGTAGAGTGTTGCTGCCCAGTGTGTCTGGAGCAGTGTCTGGAATCATCAATATCAAAGTGAGGCTAGTGTGGTCAGGTGGGCAAGGAGGTGCAGGGGACTGGACCTCCCACAGCCAGCCAATAAGGCACCCTCCACAGCCTGGGAGGCGATGCCCCCCCCCCACGGGCAGCGGTAACCTAACCCAGCTGCAGGTGGTGTACATAATGTATACATAACCTTGGACCCCACTCCGTCGCCCAAGGATAATAATGCTAATATGATAATAAAGGGTCCGAGTGTGTTCTAGCACACGAGTGCACTATCTAAGGACAGGGTTTAGGTGAAAGGATGCTGTAACAAATAACAAAAATCTGAATGGAACGGGATCCTCTCCCACAAGCCTGCATGTCACCCAAGTAGATGTACATAGTAGGCTAAGGTATCATTACTCAGACTAGACAAAAAAACTGGAAAATTACAAAAAAACTAACATAGGCTATTACTAACAACCAAAATTGCAGAAGGCTGACCCGAGCAGACACAGGTAAACACTCCTGGGCAAAGGAACAGATCAAGACAGCACCACAGCTGTCCAGCGTTGAAAACAAGCACCCTGACAGGAGCTTATACGTTATGGGCAGAGTAAATACCTCGTCAATAAAAAAATGCCTATATCTAGATGGCCCCCTTAATTAGTTAATTAACTATATGTACAAATTATATTGTTTTCTATTATGTGGTATATGGTCTAGTATTATATGGCATATGGTCTTATGTCTGGGGGGTGGGGGGCAAAATTTGACAAAAATAGGGTTACGTAATATCTGGATGGCCCCTTTTTTAAAAGTTAATTAGCTATATTTAAAAGGTGTAATATCTGTAAAGAGGTCATTAAAATAGTTGATAGTTTTACTTATATTGTTTTATATTAAAATAGTTTTACTCCAAAGTGAATGTAGGTCATTCCCAATTAGCATTACATGATATTTAGATGGCCCCTATGGCCCCTTAATTGGTTAATTAACTATATTAAAAAATTATATTGTTTTCTATTAAGAGGTTGGTAACATGTAATTGATTTCCCCATCAATAGTTGGTAGTTCTACTTAATGGAAGATCCATGACAACAAATAATGAATGTAGGTCATCCCCAATTACCATGTAGTTTCACCAAGTTCCCCCATAGTAAAGTGTCCAGGAATTAAGACAAAAGAGTGAAATGAAAATCATCATAACTATTTTATTAACAAAGCTATAGAGCTAAAAAAAAAAAGGTGTATTCAACTCAGAATTGGAAGGGCTTCAATTCTGTACTATTTATGGTGTTCTAGACCTGTTTTAAAATTTTTGTGTGTGGTCCCTATTATATGATGTTGGCCATATCAGCTGGCCGGATCACATTACAGTCTACACACAATTTTCCAGGTCCCACTACAGTCAGTCAAGTTCTTCTTCACATCATTTATAATACTCACACGCTGCCACCAAGTTTCAAGAGCTGCTGTTGTGGGTTTGAGTAGAAGAACTGACTACATGTTAGGAGACAATTTAAGACTTGTTGTATTTGTAGTTACGCAGAGGTGGTGCCACCTAGTGGTTTATTTAGGAATCAGTATTCAGCTAGATATTGTTTACACAGGGGATCCGGTCATCGACATGTCGGCAGTTCTGCGTGTACATCTGACGCCCAATCCACCAAGCGGTTCTCGGGCACTTTACATAACAAACAAATATACAAGAAAATAAATTTCACCTAGTTAAAAGCAGATTTAAACAAATGTGTCGTAATACCTTTTTAAAAGGCCCCAACAGATTTACAACCTGGCAGCCGCATTCTGTATACGTTGCAGTTTTGAGATACTTGACAGCGGCAGACCATACAAGAGAGCATTACAATAATCCAGGCGTGAACCAATGAAAGCATGAGTAAAAAACCTTCTCTAACGAGTCATGTAATACTCCAGTCACACGAGAACCAGCATTCACTGCCAACCTCCTTACGGCCAAAAGATTGCCAACCTCTCAGCGTCCCACTCAATACATTGATTCAAAAATTTGGTCGGGGCCAGGTTGGCGTGGAGTCGGCGCCAAGGTGGCGCCGGGGCGGGACCAGGGCGACGCCGACCACACGGTGAGCACGGCATGGCATGTGTTGGTGCTGCCAGGTCGCCAACCACTTTTTAATGGCACCGACCGAACTGGTCGCAAGGAGGTTGTAAGAGAAGCAGCTGTAACCTCCTTGCGTCCAAAATTTCCGAAATGGTCGCCAGGAGGTTGGCGATCTCGCAGCACCAGTGCATAATACCCCAGTGACACGAGGCCTGCGTTCGCTTACGATAGATTCGTGACGTCAAAACGTCCTCATTGCGCCCTCCTTACGCCCTCCTTAAATGCTGGCGCCACAAGGATGCCAACCTTCCAGCGTCCATTTCGGAAAGTTTGGACACAAGGAGGTTGCAGCTGCTGCACCTGCTGCACCTGCTACCTCCTTGGGTCTTGTTCCGGCGGCGCCATTCAAAGCTGGTTGCCGACCTGGCACCGACCTCTTGGTTGGCGAGTTGCCGTCGACCTGGAGCTGATATGGCACCGCCAACACATGCGATGCTGCACTCACCGTGTGGTTGGCACCAGGGCACCGCCCTTTCCCTGACCCGGCGCCGCCCTGGCGCTGACCCAGTGCCGCCCTGGTGCCGACCACATATTTTAATTAATGTATCGAGTGAGACGCTGAGAGGTTGGCATCCTTTTGGCTGTAAGGAGGTTGGCGGCGAACGCTGGCTATCGTGTGACATGGGTATAAGGAGGGCATAAGGGAGTCAGTCGTAAGGAGGATGTATGGACGTCACGAAATGGTCGTAAGCGAATGCAGGCCTCGTGTGACTGGGGTATAAGGAAGACGTTGAAGCTAGTAGCTGTACAGCAAGTGAGGTTTATTGGGTCTTTGTTTACCTTGTTGGCATTCGTACGTGACCCGCTCCACTGGGTCCCGACTCCCGCATATATACATGCCTATAGCACGGCAGGTTAGATACATTACAGGGTCCTGCACATAGGTCACGGCCGCCTGGTGGCAATTAGTTGAAATATTAATTTTGCAAGCAAAACCATGTTCAAGATGGCCATTTATTAGCTATATGTAAGAACTAGACACTAAAATGTGATGGGTATTCCACCAGCTTACAATACACATATATCTAAAGTTGCAGGCTTTTAAACCAAATCGGTTGCCCAGGTTCGATCTTATATATCCAAATATCTACTGGTGCACTTATTAAATATAGATTGGCAGAAACTCTAAACCATCGGATTGTTCAATTTGAATCAGTCTTGAAACATCTCAGTATTTCTTCAATATTAATTGTATATTTGTGGGTGCTGAGAAACCGATGTGCGTAGATTTATGAAAATGATGTGTTCAGAGGATAGACACTACTAATTACTCTTTTAACTAACTAATTGGTAGCCTACAGATTTGTGAAAGTGAGAACTGAGGCACAAGTATTGCTATTAGCTTGTCAAATTATTTCAATTTCTTTTTATATCGTGTGAGTGGTATTACTGAGTGCACTTGCTATCTAGACCGCACTTCGTCCACACCTCTCTCTATCTCCTGTCTGCTGGCCTTGCTCCTCTTTGATAATGTCTGAAAAGAGTTCCAGGAGGGGGAGCCCACAGCATTTCACTTTCTACCCTTACTCTGTCCATGTCTTTGGCTCGCCGGCTGGTCACCAATGGGGCAAAGAGACACGGTCCTTTGAGTCAACTCTCCTCATTTCTCTTTCCTAGACTCTACCCTTTTTTTTCTCCTGGGCTTACTTCTCCCCCTGATCAAGGGAGTTGTTTGCCTGTGTATTATTAACAACCCCACCCCAACAGTGGCCGAATCAGCAGAGCGCGGGATCTCGTGTGTGGGAGATCGGGAGTTCGGTTCCCGGTCGAGTCAAACCAATGACTTATAAAATTGATACTTGTCATTTCCTAGCCTGGCGCTCAGCATTAATAGGATAGGACAAGGACTGGTTATCTCAGTATCAGGATAATGTGACTGGGTGGGATAGTGGGGCATGGTTTCTCAGTGGGGCAGCACTAAAATGTCGCCATGTGTGTCCACTGTCAGAAGTTTGTACCCGTCCTGATATAACTTTAGATGTTGCCAGGACGTAAAACTGTAACAATCAACCAACATGTACCACATCTGTTATTCTGCACTCCGGCATCTTAGAATCTCCTGGTCCCTGATCATGCAGTATTGTGTCCTGATCGCATCATAGAAATAGAAGAGATGGAATGCCAACTCCCACGTCAGGCTCACTGCCTAAGAGCTTGTGCGAGAGATTTCAGGCAGGAGTGTGGGTTCTTCACTTCCGGTTGTCTGGTACAGTCAATGCCAGCGTCTTTTTACCAATCAGTAATTTTATTTAAATTTGCATATTTAGTATATAAACATATATTTGGCTGTGTGTGGTTTTATTCTACTATTTTATCAAAATCTCAGATATGTTGTTTTAAATTGATATATTACTATTGGAGTAGATGTCCACTGTTCCACGGTCTTTCACTCTGCCATGCACACACGGAAGAATGCCAAGATTTAGAGGCAGTACGCTTCCACTGGTTTATTACCAAACCTATCCGCTCCCCGCAGCGTCAACAGTCAAGTGACCGGGACCCTAACTCACGAGGTCCCACATCGCCTCTATATGTGGAAGGGGGGGGGGGGGGGGGGGGGGGGGGGAGGGCTGCTAGCCAACGCAGTAGAGGGCAGCCTAGTCGGGGCCTTGCCCGGTGGATAGCATGTCACCACCTAGCGCAGTTCAATGTAACTGCATAGGTGTGCGGCATAGTGTCTGCCGCCACCGCATGGTAGTGCAGCTCATGTACAGACTACTACATGATTATGTAATGAACATTTCAGAAAAGCACATTTTTAGTAAATTGCTTATTGTTTGACCTTTATTTGACAAACACGCAGTGAAAAAAGCACGGGGATCTGTGATTCAGTTTGATAGTTCTGGCAGTTTGAACCCAATCAGTGGAAAATGCCATCTACCAATAAAATACGATATCCAACTGATTTTAATACAAAACGAATTTACAATGTGACCTGGACACACAATCGAGTCAGTATTGAACTATTGTTATTAATAGGATCAATTGAATGTATAAGCTGGAGAGGGGGTGGCACAACTTACCCTTTAAAGCTGCACAGTCTGATGAAAACACCAAACGTTCAAAACCTAAGTAATTATCTAGATGTGATTCTACATCTCTAATTTAGATACTGGTGCGCTTATCAACAATTTTTCACCACATAGAAGGTAATATTGAGGCAATTTAATATAATCTGTTAGTGCAGAAGTCTATGGTTTCAGCGTGGTTGCCAAAATTAATTTTGCATGGTTGCACTTCAAATATCTAAGTTAGTCATTTATGATCAAAGTTACTTCAAACTAAAGTATGGTAGATTATAATGATCAACCTAATATCAACCTAATATATTTATCTCAGAAAATGACAGAAATTCAAAACCATCGGACAATGTAACTTTAAAGTTGTATAGCCCTTGGTAAAAACTGCTGAGCTGCTCGTAACGTCCTCCAGTTACGAGCAGAATGTGATAATTGCTGAACCCGGATGTTGCTTCCTTCTCCCTCGACCACGAGTAGCCAGAGGCTTAGGACCGAGGTAAAATATATATATATAATTGACCTAAACGACTATGGTTCTCCCTAACGGGGTCGCCGTGACCTAGAATCCTATATCAATTTTTACAAGCTGAGTTTTTATTGATCAGGCTCCCACACGTGGAGTACCAGTGCCCGAAATTACATACATTATCATCTCTCTGACAGCCAGATTCCTGATTCTAATTAAAACATGGCTTTTTCCAGTCTTTCCTGAAGAGCGGTTTGGAATTACCAGAAGCGGGTTGCTAGACGGATTTTTCCCATCCCTGAGATTTTCAATCGAATAATACTGTAGTGATACCTCTGAATTACCACCACTAAAGGCAGTGAAACCTTCCTTTTATGCGAATTCACGGATAGCTATGTCATAAAAGAATCAGGGTCTGGTGGGCGGTTTTTACTTTTTATTTTTGATGTCGAGGTAATACGTAATGGCACGCGATGGCCGAATGAGTTGAGCGTCCACCTCCCATTCCGGTAGGTCGTGGGATTCGAACTCCTGGGTTCGAATGCTAGCCGAGTCAAACCAATGACTGATAATTGATACAAAAGTTAAATTGCTGCTTGCCCGACACATTTTTAAGTTACAAAAAAAATATACATTAAAAATAGGGGTGGGGACGATAATTTTTTTTGTTATTTGGCCTAATCTCCAAGCACACCTTTGCTTAGTTTTTCAGTTCATGCTCCTGAACATGTCGAGGGGGGTGGGGGGGGGGGGGGTCAGTGAGGAGTGCTGAGGTCTGTAATGTATCAATGACATCATAGGTGGAATTCCCTCATCACATGACCTAGAGGGGTTTCCCACAGACAGGGCAATCCAGGGAAATCACCAAGACGGTAGCCAGAGAACACGCTCAATATATGTTATAGGCTACGCGTTACGGCTCCTGCTAGGCCACGCTGGCCCGACATAACGCGTGAATCTGTCCTGCCGACGCCGCGACCCCGCCGCCATCTTGGTGTGTCGTGCCAGCTCTCCCGTCATCGGCAGCGAGTGCCAGCACGCCGTCCCGTCAGTCGCCTCCACTTCCGGTCTGGGTAGCACCGGCGGCGGCGGGATCCGATGCGCGATCAGATCCGGTTCCGGCGATGGCGTCGGCACAAGCGAACAGCCGGCGGCGCGGGCGTCGAAGTCGGAAAAGCGGACGAGGTCGAGTCGGCGATTTGCGCCCCAGAAGGAGTCGGCTCGACTGCGGGAGAACCAGCCGGGCACGCAGCCGCCGTGTGTGAGCAGGCTGGTTTCCGCTGGCTGCCGTCCAGTGTCGTCTGCCGCCCGCCCGGCGCGCCGAACGTGTACCTGCACGTACACCGGCAGTGGGCGGCGCTGGGTCGGGCTGCACCGCGGCGCTGACGCAATCTGCGATGTCATCCTCGTCGGCCTTATCAGGGGGAAGTCACGAGCTACCGGCCTGCTGGTGCTGTTGTTTCTCCTATTGTTCTTGCTGATATGACTGTTGCTGCTACTATCGCCGTTGTTGTTTCTGCTGATGCTCAGTGACCTGTCGCAGCTCGCCTGCACGCCCCTTCCCAGGCTGCCCAAACGCCAGCCTGCTACGGCGTGCAGGGGCGCCTGACCCGGGGCCGTGTCGAGGGCGCAGCCCGCAGTCTGTCCGTTACTTTCGGTCCGACCCGGAGGCCGTGCACCATGCGTCCTTTCTTCACCTCTCGTTGCCAACGTCATGATGTGTCGTCTGCTCTGTAACAAGCTTCGAACAGTAACCGAACACAACGCCCAACTGGTTTCCGGTTCTACGGTGAGAGCCTTCGCTGATGCCTTTCTAGTCACGTGACTTCCAGTGCTCTGGACAGTATGTAAACAAAGGTGCACCAGCGCAACGCCAGTATTGCGGTGGTGTTTTTGAATGTCCTGCACTGGCTCCCCCACCACCGTCTGAATTGTTGCAGTGTAACCTCGAACAACCTTCGGAGGCCGACGGGGAGACTGGCATGGATAATCTACGCTTATTGTGAATTGGGTATCTCGGAAAAGATGGACTACCCCGTGTTGGTGAATGAACTCCCTCACACCACCACCTTCTCCTCCCTTCTCTGCTTGCTACTCCTGCTGAGAATGCTCCCTGGTGACGACCCAGCGCAGTGTGACAACCACTCCCGCCTCACGCGCTGCCCGTCTGGTGACCAGCGGGACCCGGGCTGCAAGAACCAGCACGTTCGTGGCGACTCGATTTTTTGCCGCATTCGCATTCGCATATCGCGTGTAAGGAATGTAGCCTTTTTATAAAAACACGGGTCTCTG
>CM059197.1:8893497-9037270 GCA_030323885.1 Branchipolynoe longqiensis
AGTAAGATATGTGACTACCCGAACGCACCCAATGTAATACCGGATGACGTCAGAGAGAACTAAGGTAAATAAAGTCAGTTACATAACAAGACTCAAGGTGTTGATACGTCTTTCACATGGTGTCAGATTGTAAGGAAGAACAATGGCGTTGCACGGATTGAAACCTCCAGGTCCGTTGAACCTGGATGAGGAAATGGCAATCAACTGGAGACAATGGTTGCAATCATATGAAATTTACGCCATAGCAGCAGGTATCTCATCGAAAGCGGAGAAAGTGCAATGCTGCGTATTTCTGCATGTCGCAGGCGCAGAGGCACAGAAAATATACAGAACATTCACGACGGAAATCACGGAAAGAGACAAGATCGCCCCACTCATAGCCACCTTCACGCATTATTGCGAGGGGAAGACAAACATCACCGTCGTACGGTACGAGTTTAACTCATTTAACCAATCGCATGAATGTATGGATTCCTACATTAGGGAATTAAAACACAGGATCGAATACTGTTGCTACGGTCAACTGGAATCATCGTTACTGTGTGACAGGATTGTCTGCGGTGTAAAAGACAATACGTTACGCAATAAGCTGTTACAATCGCCCAACCTCACAGTCGAAGAATGCATTCAACTATGTCGGTTAAGCGAAAATAAGTCTGCTCAAGTCACGCCAAAGGAGGATCAACCAGTCGACACGGTCATGACAAGGTACAGTGGAGGCGAACGGACATCAAGAGGCGCATCACCTTGGTTACACCAAACAACAAGTCGAGGGCGACCAGCAACTCGGGAGTCAAGTAACAAATGTGGCCGTTGTGGATACAGCCATGCCAAAGGGACGTGTCCAGCACGGGGAAAAGAGTGCATGGGATGCCATAAGATCGGACATTTCATCAAGGTATGTCGAGTGCAATGTGACTCGATGAGAGGCGCACCTGTGTACGAGATTGACGTCGCGAATGACAACACTGATCAACAATCTCATTCAAAATCGGAGAGCGACGATGATGTTGACTTGTTTGTAGGCACATTGTGTACAAGTGATGTGATGAACAGTGAGTTATGGTACTCATCATTTGAGGTACATGGACAGGTAATCCGATTCAAATTAGACACTGGGTCGGAGGCGAATATTTTACCATTAAGGATGTGCAACACAATGCGTAATGTTTGTTTAAGCCCTTCCAGGTGTCATCTAGTGACATACGGCGGTCAAAGAATTCGACCTCAAGGCGAGGTTACTCTGGATGTCAATGGTCACAGGTTAAAATTCCAAGTCACAGATGCCGGTTGTGCCATACTAGGGAAACAGTCGTGTGTAGAATTAGGATTGCTAGCACGCCTGAACGTCGTAGATACCGTGGAAGGTGACAGGCCAGCACAAGAATTGGTAAGAAAATATTCAACAGTATTTAAAGGTCTCGGTTTAATTAAAGTAAATACCCAATTTACATTGATGAAAGTATCATTCCTGTCATTGACCCTCCACGTCGAATCCCACTGGCAATTATTGATGATGTAAAGAAAGAATTAAAACGCATGTTAGAGTTAGGGGTCATAGTCAAACAGGATGAGCCTACTCCTTGGGTGAATTCAATGACTATTGTACGTAAGCCTAATAAATTCAGAATTTGTCTAGATCCCACAAATTTAAACAAAGCAATTCTACGAGGCCCTTATCCAGTTAGAACAGTGGAAGAAGTAATTGCAACTATACATGGGGCCAGGTATTTTTCGGTGTTGGACGCAAATAGCGGGTACTGGCAAATTGAATTAGACGACAACAGTTCCAGGCTATGTACCTTCAACACCCCATGGGGTAGATTTAGGTTTACTCGACTCCCATTTGGCATTAAGACAGCTGGGGACATCTTCATACAGGAAATGAATAATATCCTGATGGGATTACCTGGAGTTCATGTCGTGACCGACGACATTCTGATACACGGGAGTACAATAGAAGAACACAATACACGCTTAGAGGCGGTATTGCAAAGGGCAGCTCATGTAAACCTGAAACTGAACCCCAAGAAGTCAAAAATTTGCAGAGAATCTGTAAATTACGTAGGTCATGTAATTACCTCAGAGGGTATTAAACCTAACGAAGATAGGGTCCAGGCCATTGTGGACATGCCCAGTCCCACTGATAAACCGGCGTTGCAACGGTTTTTGGGCATGATTGGTTATGTAAATAAATTTATACCAAACATGGCAAACATAACTAAGCCATTAAGAGAAATATTAAAAACGTATGTTGGCATTGGGAAGAAAGACATGAAGAAGCTTTTGTGAAACTGAAACATTTATTGATGACTGCGCCTGTTTTGAAATTTTTTAACGGTAAAGAACATATTGTGCTACAGGTTGACGCATCAAAGTTTGGTTTAGGTGCAACACTTTTTCAAAACAACTTGCCTGTGGCTATGGCGTCCAAAGCTTTAGACAAAACTCAAGTGAGTTATGCCGTGATCGAAAAGGAGCTCTTAGCCATATGTTTCGGATGTCATAAATTTCATGACTACATTTATGGAAACAAAATTACTGTCGTAACAGATCACAAACCTTTGGTAGCCGTAATGCTAAAACCGATACACTCGTTGTCCGCCCGCATGCAACGCATGCGGATGAGATTACAAAATTATAACATTGTAGTGACATATTTGAAGGGTACGGATTTGTTTTTTGCAGACACCTTGTCAAGAGCCCATACGTCCAATGTAAACCCGGACGACCTATACGACAAAGACATTTCTGTGGCAGCCGTTGATAGTAATGCTGATATCATCCAGGACATTATAATTCAAACAAAACTAGACAAAACACTAATGAAGGTACGCGACCTAACAATACAGGGTTGGCCCATAAATAACAAGTTGCTAGACACTGATGTTCAAGCATTTTTTAGGTTTAAGGATGAAATTACCACATCTGATGATCTGATGTTAAGAGGTGAACAGATCATTATACCTAAATCCATGCATAAAGAGATGTTGGTGAGGCTACACGAGGCCCATTTGGGCGTGGTAAAAAGTAAACAATTGGCTCGGGACACAGTGTTTGGCCAGGATTAATGAGCACATTAGAAAACGTTGTCCTGCGGTGTAATGTTTGCCAACAATTTAGGAACATGCCGTCTAAAGAACCTTTAATAAGTCATGATATACCAGATGTGCCATTCCACAAAGTGGGGATAGACTTGTTCCATGTTAATGAAAGAAACTACATAATCATTGTCGACTATTACTCTAAGTTTCCTGAGATTATAGAATTGTTCGCAACGACAAGTAAAGCTGTTATAAGTGTTCTAAAGCAAACTTTTGCACGGTATGGGATTCCAAGATATGTTGTGTCAGACAATGGTCCCCAATTTTCCAGTGGTGAGTTTCAAGAGTTTGCTAAGTTGTTCGGATTCCAATCAGTCTTTACGAATCCTATGCACGCCCAAAGTAACGGCCAAGCTGAACGATATGTCCAGACATGCACGCGCATGATCAAGAAGTGCTTCAAAGATAATACTGACATTGACATAGCCATGTTGAATTATAGAAACACAACTTTAGAAGGGATAGGGGCATCGCCAGCTCAGCTATTGATGTCGAGACGATTACGGTCTCGGCTTCCAGTGTTAAACAATCAACTCAAACCTACAGTACAAACATCTAAGCTAAATGAAATGGAAGGGAGACAAACGACACAAAAGAAATATTTTGACAAAAAGGCGGGCAAGGAACAACCGGTATTACAAAAAGGAGACAAAGTCAGGTACCGAGATCAAAACAATGATTGGAAAAGAGGTCAAATTGTAGACACGAGTAACACTAGTAGGAGGGATTACAGTATATGAAATGAACACGGTAATACATTGAGAAGAAATCGGAAATTCATCTATAAGTGTCCCCAATCGACAGTAAATAATAAGAGGGGCGTAGCAATAGAAGGAAATTTACAACATACAAAAACACAATTACCTTACGTTTCACGATACGGTAGAACCGTTAAACCCACTAATCGTTTCCAAATAGGTAATACGTAAAACATCGTCCATTAGGTCAAATGACCACGTCACATCGTCATAGAGCTATGTACACCGTTCATTGGTGCTTTATATCACGTGACGCACCGTTCACTGGGTCAATCTAAGAAGGGACGCAATATTCAAGGGATAAGAATAGACGAGTTTTGATAAACGTGTAGACGCTACGTGTATTGAATTCGTTATACACATCGTGAACACATCAAGTGAGTTATCTATCATAAGTTACCGTTATGTTTTCAATGTCTAGCATTAATTATGAAGAGGAACACACACACACCCATATCATATCATAATAAAATGATGGTAATGACATACTCTTATCAGCGATGCTAAACGAGAGTGTGTGTGTGCACTTCATGTTTCAATAAAGTCAAATTCGCGTATCGTACGTAGTAGGCTAAGATTTATATATATATATATATATATGTGTATGCAACTAAGTACAAAAGGGGATGTCATGTTATGTTTGCACTGGGTAAACAAATGAATACATGTATCATATCATATACGTGGTATGGGCGGACGGGATACATAGGGATAATATCTGTTGGTTCAACAATCATTATCGAGAAAGGGAGATGTAAGATATGTGACTACCCGAACGCACCCAATGTAATACCGGATGACGTCAGAGAGAACTAAGGTAAATAAAGTCAGTTACATAACAAGACTCAAGGTGTTGATACGTCTTTCACACTTCTGTCATTCCCAGGTGATGGTCCCAACAGAGCAAGGAAGCATCCAGGCTTCCTGATGAAACCACCCAACCATGTCTATTTTAAACAGTAAACCACATAAACCACAAGCACACTGCACCCACTCTGGCCTCCCCCAAGTCTGGCTTCTACAGATTATGAACACATACAGCACTCAATGTCAATCGCCTACAAATTACAGTGGCAGTCCAAATGTTTGAAAACCAAAAGCCACTGCTTCACTGGCCACAATGTGGTACCAAGAACCCCACCCAACAGCATGGCTCATATTGCAGGCAAGTGACTACAGACACTAAAACAGCAAACTGCAACTAACAAAGTCACAGAACTAATGATGGGGTAACATTAGAATATTCTCATAAAACTGACAGTGACATAATCCCTGTATAACTAACCAGGTTAGAGCAACACTAGAATATTCCCATCAAACTGACAGTGACATAATCCCTGTATAACTAACCACAATGGCGTAACATTAGAATATTCCCATAAAACTGACAGTAACATAATCGCCGTATAACTAACCATGCTGGAGCAACACTAGAATGTTCCCATAAAACTGACAGTGACATAATCCCTGAATAATTAACCATGTTGGAGCAAAACCAGAATATTCGCACTAAAGTGACAGTGACATAATCCTTGTATAACTAACCACAATGGGGTAACACTAGAATATTCCTATCGAACTGACAATGACATAATCCCTGTAGTATCCATTACACAACCAACACAATACCAATATGGTTCTCGAATCTCTGGCTGGATAAGACCAACCCCTTGATTTAAAACAAAATTCAGTGGAAGCAGGCGTCTCATTACTGTGTGTGGCCTGCTTATAAACCCCCACACAGCACCAACTAGCCATACTTGCATACACACACAAGTGTTAACCATACAGCTCAAGCTACTTGTTCTAGAACTTTCCACAGGCCTTCATACAACTAACCTACTCCAGTTCCATTAATATAATATTTATATAAAACTTTTGAACAACAGCTCATTTCGCTTCAAATGGTCATATACAATGTCTTCATTAAGTTGAAGACATTTATTTCTAAAATATCTTTTTAAATTATGAAATAGTTAACCTTTTCTGGAGTAATTAACATCATAACACTTCGTTTCCACTTGCAAGTACTATGAAACTCTGTATCAAACACTGAGTACAGATACAGTACAAGAACTATTTTCACCATTTGACACTCTATGGATGGACCCAGTTATGATATAGTAAAAGATAAATCCTGAAATTGCCCCATAACATTGAAATTTGAGCCGAACATTTGTGTAAAATTGTTGTTGCCACTTTGACTGTTACCGTGCTAATATTTTTTTGCTTTTCTCTTTAATATTCACAAATAAGACAAAACCATAGCAATGAGGTTTCAAATTATTATTACTACTGTTTATAAAGCAAGTGGCATGTGAAATGTCCTAAAAATGTCAAGTTTTGTGTGGAAAATATTTGATTTTGGAGTCAGATTGGTTTCCATGCTATACTGCTATTTATTGGGTGTGAGCATCATTTGACCTACTTAAAAATGCCAGAATATGTTTATTTTCAATTATTCAGATGCAAAAGGACATACACATTGAGGAAACTTGTTTATAGGACTTTGGCAGCATTTTGATTTTGTGGTACTGATGTCACACTATTGGTACACAACTTCTGAGAACGACCCATATACACATATATTCGCATATAAGTATTTATGCATATATATATGTATATAATGGTACGTTTCTAAGCATATATATGCATAATTATATACATATATACGCATTTATGTGGATATATGTGACTATATACACATATATGCAGAATTTTCAGTGCCATAGACAATTTTTTTAAACAATAACATAATTATGTACATCATTTCTGCTTATTATAAAATAGCACACTCCTCCCAGGTCTATACCCCCTCTTACCAAACTCACTTCCACAACACACCTTTCACTCTGTTGCCCACGAGTTGGGGATGGGGGGTGGGGTGCTCCCAGTATGTGCTGGTACTGGTAGTACCCCTATCCTCAAACTTAAAAACAAGGTTTGGCAGTAGTCATGCCTCAATGACCATGACCCACATCCACCCTAAGTAACCCTGACAGCCAGACAGGCCAGGCTAGGGTTACCCCTCCCTGATGCCTCCTACCCCCCCCCCCCACACACACACAAAGTAAGACAATAGCCACACAGCAACACTGGTCTGCAACCCCCACCCCCACCAGCCCACCCCTAGCTACACCATGCTGGTCAGTCATGAATCAATGATGATGTGGTGATATTTATTTAAATTTTATTGAATTTATTTTCAAATTTATTTGTTATTATCCTTACTATTGAATTTTGTTCATATTATTCCTAGCCATATTGATTGCTCGTTATTCACATGCTTTCAGGACCTCCCAGCATTCTGGCACCAGTTGGACCATTGTGGGTTGCACTTCCTCTGTAGCTCAGATGGCAGAGTGTTTGTCTCAAGATCAGAGGGTAACCGGTTCGAATCTTGGAACTGCAATACTTTTTTTTAAAAGAATGTCCTACTACTTTTTTTGTAATGCATAATTATATCAATATTAATAAATATGCCTTAACCTAACTCGACATTGCTCGAGGTTATCTGACTGGGCTTTACCCGGCTCAGCTTTGCTTTACCCGGCTCGTCTGTACCCGACTCGTCTTCACCCGACTCGACTTCACCCCACCCGACTTCACCCCACCCGAGTTCACCTGACCTGAGTTCACTCGACCCGAGTTCACCCGACATGACTTTACCCGGCTCGACGTTACCCACCTCGATGTTACCCGCCTCGACGTTTCCCGCCTCGTCGTTACCCGCCTCGACGTTACCCGCCTTGACGTTAGCCGCCTCGACGTTACACGCCTCGACGTTACCCGCCTCGACATTACCCGCCTCGACGTTACCTGCCTCGACGTTACCCGACTCGACTTCACCCGACTCGACTTCACCCGACTCGACTTCACCCGACTCGACTACACCCGACTCGACTTCACCCGACTCGACTTCACGCAACTCGACTTCACCCGACTCGACTTTACCCGTCCCGACTTCACCCGACCCGAGTTCACCCGACATAAATTTAGCCGACCCAACTTTACCTGACCACACTTTACCCGACCCGACTTTCCCCGACCCTACTTTACCAGACTCGTCTTTACCCAACCCCACTTTACCTCACCCCACTTTACCTCAACCGAGTTTACCCGACCCGACTTTACCCGACCCGAGTTCACCCGACCCAACTTTACCTGACTACACTTTACCCGGCTCGACATTACCCGCCTCGACGTTTCCCACCTCGACGTTACCCGCCTTGACGTTACCCGCTTCGACGTTACCCGCCTTGACATTACCCGCCTCGACGTTGCCTGACACGACTTCACCCGACCTGACTTCACCCGACTCGACTTCACCCGACTCGACTTCACCCGACTCGACTTCAGTTCACCCTACATAAATTTAGCCGACCCGACTTTACCCGACCCAACTTTACCCGACCCCACTTTTCCCGAACCGACTTTACCTGACCCTACTTTACCCAACCCCACTTTACCTCAACCGAGTTTACCCGACCCGACTTTACCCGACTCGACTTTACCCGACTCGACTTTACCCGAGTCGACTTCACCCGACTCGAGGTGGGTAACGTCGAGGCGGGTAACGTCGAGGCGAGTTACGTCAAGACGGGTAAAGTCTAGGTGGGTAACATCGGGTCGGGTAAAGTTGAGTCGGGTAAACTCGGGTCGGGTAAACTCGGGTGGGATAAAGTGAGGTGAGGTAAAGTGTGGTCGGGTAAAGTGTGGTCGGGTAAATTTGTGTTGGGTGAACTCGGGTCGGGTGACGTCGAATCGGGTGAAGTCGAATTGGGTGAAGTCGGGTTGGGTGAAGTCGGGTCGGGTAACGTCGAGGCGGGTAACGCCGAGGCGGGTAATGTCGAGGCGGGTAACATCGAGGCGGGTAACGTCGAGCCTGGTAACGTCGACCCGGGTAAAGTCGAGGTGATTAACGTACAGGCGGGTAAAGTCGACCCGGGTAAAGTCGACCAGTATATATGCCTATATATACGCATATATATGTGTATATATACATATCTACATGTATATAAGCATATATATGCACATATATGCGTGTATATCACTATGTTTATAATTATGCCTATATATATGTATATATGTATATATATATATATACATACATGTATATGTCTGTCTGTATATGCACATACACATATATTGTATGGTGGATATACCACACAGAGAGAAATCTCACTTTGCACCCACACCCATACACACACCCACACCCAGCTCCAGTGGCCATCCTTGTGTAGTAGACTGCTAAAACAACAACCCATCTGCCTGTGTACATTAGAGTAATGGCATATATGATGCTATTCATCATGATTTGGTCATATTGTTGGTTATTTCTCATTAACTATGTCCAAGATTTTGATTCCAAGAAAAATACTTGTTTAAATAGACCATGGTGTTTCACCAGTAAAAATGACTAATTCCAGAATAAAAACAGCACACTGTTATAGGCAAAATAAGATTATCTTTGTATTTTAATGTAGTTTTAATTGAATATTATGAACATACTATAGACAGGAGCATTTTCTTCACATGAACTTTGAAGAGCTACTTATAGCCATTTTAATGATGTATTTTGTTAGGTTCCATCTTCAATATTAAAGTAGTGGCAGACTGTGACAGGTCACCCCTATTTGTTTCTACATGTAAACTGGCTTCGTTTTTCAGAATGTCTTGCTTTTTCAAGACGTTTTTAAATCCAAGTCATGGCCCCTACCTGGTAACACTAGAACATTCTTACCAAACTGAGTGACATAATCCCTGCATAACTAACCATAATGGGGTAACACTAGAACATTCTTACCAAACTGAGAGTGGCATAATCCCTGTATAACTAACCACAACGGGGTAACAATAGAATATTCCTATCAAACTGACAATGACAATGACATATACCTTGTCTGACTCCAACTGACCATATCCTACATTAAAACTTATTACAACTTTATCTAAATGAATACAGAAGATAACTTCTGCTTACATTCTAAATTCTATGAAAATACTCACATTGACCCATGTTGATGTAATCGTATGACACCAGTGTTGCCCTATCACTGTGATACTTGGTACCTATCACTGTATCACTATCAGGAATCCATTGTGCTATATGCTGCAAATCGTGTATTTAACTGCTATTTTTAGCTCACATTAATACACAGATAATCGACATATCATTTTTCCGTAAAGAATCCTGAATTGAATGACTGGAAGATCAGCGCTTCGGTGCTGACAATAGAACTTATTTGCCAGAAAAACCATATTTACCCCCAAAAATAAAAACAAAACTGAAAAGCTGCAACTAACTTGCTGTTTTCACGTCTCATCTCGAGCGCGTACTGCAGGAGATCTGGGTTCTTGCCATCGCCCCACTTCACCTTGAGGCTGTTGTGTGTGATGCCGAGACACTCGAGACGTGGCGGGTTCGGAGGCAGTGCGCGAGTGGTCACCTTAATGGGAGTGCTGAACGCGCCAACCCCGATACTGTTCACACCCTGCACGCGCACTCTGCAAAGTAACAGTCACAGCTTGAATATGACCGCCTTCCTCTCAGCTCATTTAAAAGCTTTTCCACTTGTTTTTAAAGGAGAAGAAATAATGCATATAATTGTAATTACTTCACAACGTTTTCTCTGAAAATAAACGGAAAGCTAGTTAAAAGATAACTTCAATGGTCGTTACTCACATCACTGAATAACTAAAATAGAGTGACACAAAGATGTACCGGTGTCACGTTTAGTTTCTCAGTGGGTATAGAGTCTACGCTCGGGGTTCTGCGCATGCGTGTATTCGATTAACACGACCCGGGCGACTCGGGTCACCCGAGTTGCTAGAAATTCAAATAGAACATCATGGGTGGAGTTGACAAAATCATGTTAAGTGTGCAAAAAGTCCTGACTAGGAGCGATGACGTCACATTTGTGTGTCAAAAAGTCGCTCGGGTCACTCGAGTTGATTAATCGAACATGCTGAAATGCCGTTCGATTTTGACGCATGCGCAGAACCCCGAGCGTAGAGTCTAAACCCACTGATAATTTAAACCGCAACACCAGTGCTAAGAGGTGCATAGCTGACTGCAACCATCTAAAAGTAGGTCAAGTCCGCCACCCACCTTCGTGCATAGCTGACTGCACCCATCGGAAAGTAGGTCAAGGCCGCCACCCACCTTAGTGTATCCCCACCACAGGAATGAAGGAGGCAGGACTGTCTTTAAAACAAAAATTACTATTCTAAATTTGAAAGCTGGGGAATTAGAAGTAGCAGAAGAAATTATGAATAAGAAACCCAAATCACGTATTCATTAATAAAAACGTGTTAACTATGGAAACATGACCATATTGGTATGGTGGACTGGTGAGCTGACAAGCCTGAGCAGGGTAAGGTCACAAGGACCCTTACTTGTAAGTTGTCTCGGGATGTAGATCCTCTATCACATGTTGCAGCACGTTAGAGACGGCTATCAGGTGGTTCTCCCCCAGGTCTATGTTGTACGCGATGATCTCACTGCCATTTCGATGTGGCTCATGCCAGACCAGATCGATGGAGTCGGCGGTGGCCGTGCCGCGGACATGCGTCACTGCACCCGGGCTGGAGGGGGGTGTGATGCAGGTGGCTACTGAGCTGAAGGGGCCCGCCCCAGCAGTGTTCACGGCCTGTCAAACAGAGCACAGCCGGGTACTTATGGACATGTACTCACAGACATTCATGTACTCACGTCATTCATGTACTCACAGACATTCATATCATCATGGACATTCATGTACTCACACCATTCATGTACTCACGGACATTTATATACTCATTGTATGTATGTACCAACCACCCGGACACCTTGAGTTTCGTGTAACGACTGACTTTATTCCCTCGAGTATCACATGGGGTCGGTCCTGTTGTCACGTGACCCTAGCCGGTGTAGCTCTGCTCACATTCCTGGCCTTGTTACATACATATACATCTCTCTCTCCCTTTCCACTTAACTTTTTTTTTTTTTATATATAACGGAAAAAAATCAAACCAAAGAAGAACACAAAAAAAAACAAAAAACATCAACCTCCACCCAAACAACATTTAGCTAACGTAGTAGATACGAATATAACAATAAAAGAACAAGAGGGTCATAATCATCATGAACATCCACTCTACGTTATATCAACTGACAATCTGTACCGATTTCTGGATGTTTGTTTGTTGTTGTTTTACATCCTAGCAACATCTAAGGTCATATCAGGACGGGTACCGACTTGTGACAGTGGTCACTCATGGCAACTTTATAGTGCTGTCCCACTGGGAAACCAGGCCGCCGGCACCATGACCTGGTATCCCACTCAGTCACATTATCCTGACACTGAGCACACCAGTCCTTGTCGTATCCTAATAATGCCGAGCGCATGGCTAGGAAGCGACAAGTATCAATTTTAAAGTCATTGGTTTGACTCGACCAGGACTCGAACCCACGACCCCATGATCTACCAGCACGGGAGACGGACGCTCTAACTCATTCGGCCATCCCGTCTGGTCTCCGATTTCTGGAAATCTCATGTTGAAACATTATATCTATACATGTCTATCTATCACATGTTGCAATTTTCCTCATTACTTTCGACATTCTTATTTTACAACAATTTCTGGTGACTCTCTGATGCATTTCTTGCAATTGTGTACATTACCATTTCTTTCGGCTTGTAATGTGTTAATACCCTAGCCTGTTTACTGGGCGTACTGTTCTGCCGAACCTTGTAACGTATTGTGAGTATTAATTACATGGCTTTGGTTTCTTGTTATGTGAGGTCCCTCTGTATTTTCGATTGTGTATTTGCGGTGTTTGGTCTGGCTAGCGTCCGTAATGGTACCCTTTGCCCATTTGCGTTCATGTGTTAGATATTGTACCGGGTCATTTTGTCTTAATTGTTTATGAGTATGTCTCATATTCTTGTTGTGATCTCGTTTTTGCTTTTCTTGTCTTGCTTGGATTTGCTTTTTTCTGTTTGTCACTACTTTAGGTTTTAGATGTTTGTCTAATGTGGGTATTTTCGACCTTAGTTTTCCACTCATGAATAATTGCGCTGGGAGACGTTCCTAATTCACTGATCGTCGTGTTGCAATATCTATGTTGACGTCTGTGTTGTCCTTAATTGCCTTCTTTAACAGGCCTTTGACTGTTTGAACGTATCGTTCTGTTGGCCCATTACTGCGTGGGTAGTTTGGGCTTGAGAATGTAGTTTTAAAACCGTATGTCCTCGCGAATTGTTTATACTCTGCACTACTGAATTGTGGTCCATTGTCAGACACAATTTCTATGGGTATCCTGTATCTTCCAAACATTTCTTTTAGTACATTGATTGCGGCTGTGCTCGATGTTGATCTTAGTTTGACAAGTTCCGGAAATTTTGAGAAGTAGTCTATAATTAGGTATTTGGTGTTCTTGTATTGGAATAGATCAATTCTGATTTTTGAATACGGTACTGTCGGAATATCATGTGATATCATTGGTTCAGTTTGTGGGATGCTTCTTTCGGATTGGCATATTTGGCATCGTGCTATTTTATCTTCAATCTGTTTTGCCATACAGGGCCAGTATACATAGTCTCTGGCCATTTGCTTGCATTTAATTATCCCGAGATGTGATTCATGTATTTTGTTGAGAATGCCTTTTTTGCATTGACTTCAGGATGATGATTCGATCCCCTTTTAGTAGTATGTTATTTTGTATTGTGATTTCCTCACGGTGTGTGTTATAGGGTTTTAACTCAGGACTTATGATTTAGTGTTGCTTGGCCAACCTTCTTTTGTTACTTTCGCTAGCTTCTGTAGTGTCTGGTCATTTATAGTTTCTTGTGTGATTTGGTCTAGGTCATCACCGACGAACCAGACTGCTGCGACTGTGATGGTGTTGTCGAAGAGATCACTAGGCTCTATTTTGGATGAGTGGGCACACGACAGAGCATCTGATAAAAACATATTCGCACCTTTTTTATGAATCACGGTTAATTATAATTTTGTAAACGCATGCGTTGCATTCGGGCTGACAGGCTTATTGGTTTGAGTATGATGTTTACTGGTGGTTTATGATCTGTTTCGACTGTAATTTCCTTCCCGAGAATATATTTGTGGAACTCTTTTTCGATTACTGCATATTTAGCCTGGGTTGTATCTAGTGCTTTGGATGCCATTGCTATTGGTCTTTGATTCTGAAACAACGTTGCCCCTAGCCCTGACTGTGAAGCACCAACTTCTAGTACAATTGGTTTTGTTACATTGTAATACGTTAATACAGGCGCTTTCATTAACAATGCTTTTAGTTTGATAAATGCCTTTTCTTGCGTCAACTCCCAATGCCATGCAATGCCTTTGGTTAGGATTACTCTTAGTGGTTTTGCAACTTCCGATAATTTCGGTATGAATTTGCTGTCGTAGTTCATCATGCCCAAAAACCTCTGAACTGCGCCTTTGTCAGTGGGGGTTGGCATGTCAAGAATGGCTCTAACTCTGGGTTGGATTTTAATCCGTCTTTCATTAATACATGACCCACATACCCATCCGATGTCTTACAGATGTTTGATTTCTTAGGATTTAATTTTAGATCCACCTGGCGTGCCCTCTCTAACACTGTCTGCAACCGTTCGTTATGCTGTTCTAAGGTCGATCCGAATACTAAAATGTCATCCGCTATGATTTCTACGCCCTTTATATCTCTGAATATCTCGTTCATCTCTTGGATAATTATATCCCTGGCTGTTTTTATCCCGAATGGGAGCCGGGTGTACCGGTACCACCCCCAGGGGGTATTGAAGGTACAGAGGAGTGAGCTTTCCTCGTCCAGCTGTATCTGCCAATACCCACTGTTGGCATCCAGCACTGAGAAATACTTGGCCCCGGCTGCTTTGGCCACAACCTGCTCCACGGTTTTGTTGGGCTGCAGAGAATTTCCTGATTTAATTTCATCAGGTCCAGACATATTCGGATCTTCCCCAGTTTTCGCATTATAGTTATTGAACTCACCCACGGTGTGGGATCGATTTGTGGAACAATTATTCCAATGCTGACCATTCGATCTAATTCTTTTTTTTACCTTGTTTGCAACCGCATGAGGTATTCTGCGAGGTGGTTCTATGACAGGTTTTATTCAAGGATTTATGTGTATTTTGGAATTAACTTTTATTTTTCCTAAACCTTCAAATACATCTGTGAATGTATTTACCATTTCAGCTGCCTTGGTTGCGTGTCGACCCACGGAGTCCACACAGTTAATTAATTTCAGGCAGACACATGCCTTCTTTCCCAAGATGGCACAACCAGTGTCCATCACTTGGAAACGGATTGTCTGTCCACGTATCGGCAGCTCCACTTCGCCCTCTGGGTGTAGTCGCCGACCGCTGTTCACGTGCACTTGTTTGAGAGTTCCAGTTCCTATCACGTGGAAGGTTTGAATTGGTACAATGTTGGCTTCCGAGCCGGTATCGAGCTTGAACCTGACTTTCGTTTCCCCCGACACGTATGTTCTTGTACCACAGCTCCTCCGAATCACTGTCTTCCTCTTCATCCATTGCACCGACGAACAGGTCCAGATCCTCGTCATCCTCCTATGAGTCGGCTAGCTCTCCTTCCTCTCTGCTGCCGCTTGGGTCCATTCCAATGGTGTTCACCGGCGCGTTACTCCATCTTCTCCCTCTACATAACTTGACAAAATGACCCATTTTCCAACACCCCTTGTCCTTGCTTGGGCAGTTTGCATGCCCATGCAGTACACACACGTGGTGTTGTAGCTGCTTGATTGGGTCTGGCGCCAAGGTGTTACCGGCGGTGTTGGTGGGCATGACCGGTGCATGTCATGCTTGTTAATGGCGTCCACTTCGTCGTCATGATGCATGTGTGTTGTACTCACTTACTCTGCACATTTCCAGGCATTTGTCCAGAGTCAATTTCAGGGTTTGGAGCAGTTTATCCCATAGTTTTTTGTCATTTACACCACTAACCAGCCTGTCTTTCAACACAGAGTTTTCCACAGCTCTGTACTTACAAAGCACAATTTTATGTTGTAATTCCCTGACGTAGGTGTCCATGGACTGCGACTTCTGGTTAAATGTATTGAATTGATACCACACAACAGTCTCATTCGACTTACTTTTACCGAAATGCCTCTATTAGAGGCAGAATCTTCTCGCGGTCCGACTGGAATTGCAAGTGTCGGGAACACCTTCTGAGCTTCCACACCGGCGACATGTAAAAACATGAAACATTGTGTCTTTTCGAGTTTGCTTGATATTCCTGCTGCTCCAACAAATATTTCATATGCTGTTATCCAACTCCGCCAATTTACAGCCAAGTTTTCTTCCAGGTTGTTCTTTTTGTGGTTTTAGCCCAGCTAGCATAGCTGCTGCCATGTCTTGTTCGTCCCGATATCTGACACCATGTAGTGTATGTATCAACCACCCAGACACCTTGAGTCTCATGTAACGACTAACTTTATTTCCTCGAGTATCACATGGGGTCCTGTTGTCACGTGACCCTAGCCGTGTAGCCCTGCTCACATTCCTGGCCTTGTTACATACATATACATATACAACACTCATGGACATTTATGTACTCACGTCATTCATGTACTCACGGACATTTATGTACTCACGGACATTTATGTACTCACGGACATTTATGTACTCATGGACATTCATATACTCAGACATTCAGGTAGTCACGTCATTCATATACTCACAGACATTCAGGTAGTCACATCATTCATGTACTCAGACATTCATATACTCACATAATTCATGTACTCACAGACATTCATGTCCTCATGTCATTCATGTACTCACATACATTCATGTACTCAGACATTCATGTACTCACAGACATTCAGGTAGTCACGTCATTCATGTACTCAGACATTCATGTACTCACAGACATGCATGTGCTCAGACATTCATGTACTCACAGACATGCATGTACTCACATTCATGTACTCACAGACATTCATGTACTCACAGACATTCATGTACTCAGACATTCATGTACTTACTCAGAGATTCATGTACTGACAGCCATTCATGTACTCACAGAAAGAGATCTGAATGTGGCAAACCCACATGTTGTACAATTTTTTATATATTAAAGTTACATAGTCCGATAAAAGCCACAAATTTGCAAAGCAATTCACTTATCTAGATTTAAACCTAAATGGGTCATTCTCAGAAACCGTGTACCACTTGAGGTAGTCTACTTGAAATGTATATTTCAAAGAAACCCATTATTGGAGTGTCAATATTTAGATTTCATCATTTAGCCCAATAATGTGGGAGATATTTTAGATCAAAAGTAAATGTTAATATTGTGTATTATGTATCTAATTGGGATGGATGAGGCTAAATAAATAGAAAATGATATCACTAATTTGTGACATTGTCAACAGCATTGAAAATAAAGTGTCACAAACTTAATGAAAACCTCTGAACAACAGCACATTTCACTTCAAATGGTCATATACAATGCCTTTATTAAGTTGAAAACATTTTATTTCTTAAATTTTTTTAAAAATTATGAAATGGTTAACCTTCTCTCGAGTCATTAATATCGTAACATTTCGTTTCCACTTGCAAATACTATGAAACTCTGTATCAAACACTGAGTACAGATACAGTACAGGAACTATTTTCACCATTTGACACTCTATGCATGGAACCAGTTATGGTATAGTAAAAGATATATCCTGAAATTGCCCCTAAACATTGAAATTTGAACCGAACATTTGTGTAAAATTGGTGATTACACTTGGACTGCTAATATTTTTCTGCTTTTCTCTTTAATCGTCACAAATAAGACAGAACCATAGAAATGAGGTTTCAAATTATTATTAGTACTGTTTATAAAGCAAGTGGCATGTGAAATGTCCTAAAAATGTCAAGCTTTGTGTGGAAAATACTTGATTTTGGAGTCAGATTGGTTTTCATGCTATACTGTTATTTACTGGGTGTGAGCATCATTTGACCTACTTAAAAATGTCAGAATATGTTTATTTTCAATTATTCAGATGCAAAGGGGACATACACATTGAGGAAACTTGTGTATAGGACTTTGACAGCATTTTGATTTTGTGGTACTGATGTCACAGTATTGGTACACAACTTCTGAGAATGACCCAAATACCTAACATAGGTACTGGTGTAAGGAAGATCACAACGATCGACCTACTATATTTATCTCAGAAAATGACGGAAATTCAAAACCATCGGACTATACAACTTTAAAGCAAAAGTCTGGCAAGTGGTGATGTATGTGGAAAGGCGACCGCTGCTGGAGTTGCAGGTGGTGGCCCCTATCCCGGACAGTGTGGGTTGACCAGCAAGCCTGAAGGGCGCCAGTCCCGGCCAGTGAGGACTCACGGAACTAAACCAGGCAGCACCACACTGCTGATAATAATATTAGCACATTCAAGTATATGATACATTCAGCTTACACAACACAGAAGACACACGCACCTGGATTCTGAACGTGTATGTAGAAGCCGGTGCCAGCCCCCGAACATCGTATGTGTTGCTGCTGCCCAGATAGAGCTGGCTGAAGTCGGTGTCGGTCGGATGCTGCCACTCGAGGCGGTAGTCGCTCACTGTGGCGCCATTGTTCACCGGCTCATCCCACGCAACAATCACCCAGTGCGGTGACTTGCAGGTGACCGTCAGCTTCGGCGGGTCTGGGACGCCAGCACCGCTCACAACCTCGAGGGGCTCTGACCACTGGCCCACCTACAAAGCCAACCATCATTATACGCAATAATAAACGAGGCAATAATTAACGATTAGCATAATATATTCTTAATACATCTACAACACCATCAGCAACATCATCATGGGACTCACCAAACTCCAGACCTGTTCATTCCCTGATGTGGTCTTCCCACCTCTTTCTTTGTCCGCTTAGCATTCTTCCCCCTTTCGCTGTGCATTGCAAGATAGCATTGGCCAGCTTTAACCTACGGGAAATATGGCCATACCACTGCAGTGTGCATCTCTTTATGATTATCAGATCTTTGAGTGGTCCACTTGCCTCCAGGATCACATGTTAACAATGCCACCAGTAACCCCACGTTGCATTAGTGTAATCACACATGTTCGTCCCGTTACTCCTCCAGAGGGCGCCACTATGGCACCATCTGCTGAGCTCACGCAGATACTGAGTTACATGCTGATTAATGTTTGTTTTAAATATCTGGTGTCTTTTCCACCATCTCTTAAAGCTATTTTGAAGCTTAGTCAAATTTTCAACTTTTATTAAAACTGCATAGTCCGATGAAAGCATAACACGTTAAAAACCAATGTACTTATCTAGATTTGATTCTACGTATCCCAACTTAGATACTGGTGCTCTTATTAAGCATCCGTTTCCGCATAGAAGGGCGTATTAAGTGTCATACTTTGAATGTGCGTGCCAAAATTAATTTGGCATGTTTTCACTTCAAATATCTCCAAAGTTAGCCATTTAAAATAAAAGTTACATCGATCTAAAGTAGAGTAGATTATAACTACTAATCTAATGTATTTATTTCAGAAAATGGCAGAAACTCAAACCATTGGACCATGCTGTTATGCACTTTTAATAATAAAAGTAAGGTTTGAGAAAGATAGATGCGGAGATCCGCACGCAGTATCCTACTGCTGGGACACCTAAATGCAGGCGCCACCCTCAAAGGTTTGAAGGCACTTGAAAGGTGCGCCCCTTCTTCAGTACTCATGAAGGGGCGCACCTTAGTAACGAGTTTTCGTTACTAAGGTGCGCCTTAGTAACGAGAAGAAGTGTTTTCTTTTACATACACATTTTGTACTTGGGGATGTGCACTATCTATGAAATGTTCTCTGGGATGTAGTGCAAAGACATCTGCACAAATCATCATCCAAGTCGCACAGTCCGATTCGTTTTACTTCAGTTGGATGGAATTAACTTATGTTAAAGGATTAAATTTGAATATATTTGAGGCGAAAACATGCAAAATTACTGTTAGCATGATATAAGCTTTGCATAGGCTTTATTTACCTGTTTTCCAGTATAGCAAAATAGCACAGGGGCATCGAACCAACAAATGTTCAATGAGTGCACCGGTATCTAAGTAGGATATGTAGAATCCAATCCGGGTAAGGGTCTACTTAGGAAAATTCGATGACGTCATCAGAGTATGGAGCTTTAACTTCACACCTGACAATAACGGAATATTACCATTTTTCTTAAAGTTGCATAGTCCGATGAAAGCATCAAATTTTCAAAACAGAAACAATAATTTAGATATGATTCTAAATATCTAACTTAAATACTGGTGCACTTACTAAGCATTCGTCGTCATATAGAAGGGAATACTGAGGCAATTTAATCAAACTTGTTACTGCGGAAGCCTATGGTGTGCATGCCAAAATTAAATTTGCATGGTTGCACTTCAAACATCTCAAAAGTTAGTCAAAAGCTACTTCAAATAAAGTAAGATAGATTATAACGATCAACCTATTATATTTTTCTCAGGAAATGACATAAATCCAAAACCATCTTACTATGCAACTTTAAATAGATGCTGAATGAAACCAATTTGAAGGACTCACCCCAGCCTTATTGGACGCCCTGACCTGGAAAAGGTACGACCGGCCTGGGGAGAGACTGGCAACGACGCAGTCGAGCGCGTGACCATGGTATACGGACACGGTCGTGTTGTCCGACAACGTCATCAGCACCTCGAACTCCGTCACCGGCACGCCTCCATCATAGTCTGGGTAGTCTGTGGGCGACAACTCAGCATTCACACACCAAAGTGGTCTCCAGTCAATTTTTATCATTACTAATGTCGTGTTTGTACGAAGGGAGAAATAAACAAATTCTACTTTTGCGCAACCGAAATCTTAGTTTTCCTCCAGTACTTAAAATATGAAACAAAACAAAGCTGTCAGACAATTAACAATATATATTCTGGATAAAGTAACTTATTTCATTATCATTCCAAAGAATTGATGACATTCAATTTAAGTTTTGAACAATAAATATAAGCAAAATTAGACAGATTCGTCCGAAAATAACGCAAAATTATTGAAATCTGAATTTATCCGACAAATACATGAATATCCAACGAAAGTCAGATAATCTGACTCTGTACAAATACTGATAATGACTTGTTTTCATAGCTAGACATTAAGTGGCGGAAGCCCGAGCACTCCTTCTCACGTTGGAGTGTATCGAGGTATCCAACCACACTAACTATGTTATATACAGTGAGTCGTTCTCTTGCCTCCTGGGTGTTGCTGGACTGAAAACGAATCACCCTATTCTAGCAACGGTCATTTATAAAATGAACCAACTGACAACGGATGGGTATGACATCCACCTGTGCTGAGTGCCTGGCCATGCCGGTATACAAGGAAACAAACGAGCTGATCGGGCTGCGAAGAAGGCCCTGAACTGTGATCTTGAACCGTGTCTGATCCCTCACTCTCATCTGAAACCACTAATAGCCAACCACATAAAATCCAAGTGGCAACATGAGTGGGATGAAAACATTAATAAACTTAAGAAATTGAACCATCTGTGGGAAAACCACCACAGACTCATGCGGGAGGTCGGCGGGACCAAGTGGTCCTTAGCCGCTGCCGTATTGGCCACTTGTCGCTTACACATGCTTTTCTGCTCAAGGGGCAACCTCCCCCTGAATGTATTGAGTGTCAGTCCCCACTGACACATTTGAACTAAGTTGCGTTGATTTTTTGGCCCTGCGCCAACAATTCTACACTGCAGACAGCATGCATGACCTTTTCACTAAAGTAAAACAAGAAAACATTTTAGCCTTTTTGAAGGCAGCTGGACTGTACCATCTCATATAGTTTACTAAATAAATTCTATCAATTATTAATAAAACTTTTCATTTTCTATGGGAATTTGTTTCCCTTGACCACAAATATATGATTGTGAGATTTCTAATTTATTGAGTGTCTATTGGCACATAATTGATTGTCTGCTTTTACATGTAAAAGCGATGGTTTGAACAAAAAACAAACATTTCTCGCTGTGAATATGGCCTATGCTGCTGACACGGCGTAAAGCAACCACCAATCAATCAACACACATTAAGTGTCGTGGTTCTCCTTGTTTTGTTACTTTCAGTTGAGCAGCATGTATTCTTTCTCTGTTTGTAAGCATTCTCCCACATCTCCATACGCTCTGTGAGTCTGTTAGTTCTACAATTGGTTAGTTGTTTGGTTATCTATAGTTATTTTCCTTGACGTTCAAATCGGCCCCAGACCCTAGCGCCAACTAGCGGGAATCGTGGGAAAATGCTCGCAGTCGGGTTTCAACTGTCCTTATTGTGACTGCTCATGCATAACTTTCTTGTTTGGGTTTACTTTTATGTTCTAGCAATATCTACAGTAATATAAGAAGGGCGTTCGGACTAACCAATTGCTGTCATATATATCCTGATTCCTTGGAATTTTGTGAACATTTAATCGGTGAATATAAAAAATGGTGGCAATCTGATCTCTCATCCCATAACATTACAACTATGAGATTAAGTGGGGAAGTGGTGGACAGTCACACTGTGAGATTAAGGGTCCATGACCCGATATCCCACTCAGTCACCTGACACTGAACTAACCAGTCCCTGCCCTATCCTATTAATGCCCGAGCGCCTGGCTAGGAAGCAACGAGTATCAATTTGGTAAGTCATTGGTTTGACTCGACCGTTAAGGTACACCATTGGGCGGGGCTAACCTTTTACGGGCCGCCCACAGAAGGAAGGCCGGTCAGGGACGGGACAAATAGACTGTTGCCCTGGGCACTTTTTATAGCCGGGCTTTTCAGGGGAAACCAGAAAAGCAACCAGCGAAAGACGCTGGGTGAATACTTACTCCACCGCAGATGAAGGGTTGTCGCCTTTGGCTTTCCCTGCAACTTGGGAGACATACACGGTCCAGGGGCAATCGGCTGGGCCTGCACCGACAGGAACTCTGACCACTGAAACAATTGACAATACGCAATCTGAGACAAGGCTCGTGTATTGCGAAAATACTTTGTTACAGCAATTGGAAGCACACTCAGTTCAATGTTGGAAGGCTTTCTAACACGGCGGTTGGCTCATTCACCTACAAGAAAGGCCCATGAACTAGACTGGGGGTGGTTGCACTCAGTGAGGTCCCCCTGGTGGACGCAGTGTTTCAGATTGCCACCAGGTGGCAGCACAACTCACACAGAATGAGATGTACCGGAGTGGGTTCTTCTCATCGTCTGTTTGTTGGGGCATTACAACCTAGCAACATCTAAGGTAATAATCAGGATGAATACTGAGTTGTAACAATGCGTACTCACCGCGATTTACAGTGCTACCTCACTGGGAACCCAGGTTGCTGGCACCATGACCCAATATCCCACCCAGTCGCATTATCCTGAGCAAACCAGCCCTTGCCTAGTAGTGCCAAAAATTAGGCTAAGTAGCGACACATATCAATTTTGTAAGTCACTGGTTTCAATAGTCCGGGGTATAACTCATGACTTCCCACATGCGAGGTCAGCCAGCACTCTTATGGATTCAGCCACCCCGTCTGTGCTCTTCATACTCACTTCACTCTGACCTCCGACACTGCTGCAGGCAACGCGAACCCGGTATGTGTGTCCAGGCGACAACCCATCACACTTAAACTCGCGGTCTAGATCCTCGTACACCAACTCAAAGCCTGCAACCACACAAACAGCACCAGTCATACCACAATTCACAGTGGTTAAAGACAGATCTAGATGAGAATACTCTTTCCGAATCAGGCAATTTTCTATACACTTTTTGATAATTTCGTTACTGCTGACAAAAAAGAGAATTAAGTCAGCAATATTTATACGAAACCTTTGTTAGTACGTCAAACATGTGCTGCACAGTGAATAATCTAAATGCTTAGTTCAAAGGAAATACATATTGCTCTTGTTTGTATTTTATCAATTCTAGCATACTAACTTTATTAGTTAAAGGCACAAAGCCATTGTAAACTCCCGTGACCTGCCGACTGTGATGAAACCCATATCGGGCAATAGTGCTTAGTGTATCATACACGGGTCATTCTGTGAAACCAAAAGTGAAAACCTTCCAAATAATAGCAGAAAACATTCCAAATAATAGTGGAGAACATTTAAAATAATTGCCGAATCCATGTTCATTTGAAGGTTTACATGTTGTGTATATATCCGAGTTAAAATAAAGCTGCTTCACTTTTTGATTTAGATCTTCTACAAATTGAGCAATACGTTAATATCACTCATGTAACATGGAAATGAAAGACACATCCAGAACATCATTTTAATATACATAACACATTCAAACAAGATGTTATTGATTACAGTTAAGCAAATAAGAGCATGTCTAACAAGAAAACAGTTGAAAAGAATTGTAAGTAAGTGCACGGTGTCGATGTGTATATTTTCATATTTTCACTTTAGCACAAAATCATACAAGCATATTTTGATATATTTTGTGGGACAGATTAAATACATGCAGTATTGCTAACATACTTAAAACACAGAGGAAACAATTACTTTACTTGCTACAAATAAAAGAAAGAAGTATCATCATCGTAATGCGGAAACCAAATATATGGTGCCTGCCCAGTGTTAGAGAATGACCCACATACACAACCACACAACTTGAGTGCACATTGCCGGTGTCACACAAAGTCTAAAATTAAAGCGCACATTTGACAAGTATCATCTATAAATTAATGTTAAAAAGAACTGTCACATCAAGCTTCTACTCGGCATCCATGGAACTTGAACATCACTTGGCAAACAAATCGCTTTGTAAATAAAAATAGTTTAAAACAGTAAATTTAACGCTGTGTGGATTGGTATCTAGTTTCTTCTACAACCGGAGGATACACCAAACGACATTAAAAGGAAGCTCAAAGTGGGAAGACAATATGGCACATTACAAACTAATTCAATGCTTCATTTAAGGAAAGAAGACCACTAAATGATGACAATAAAAGGAAAATTACTAATCAACCTCAGGAGATTACTGTGAATAATTAATAACTGCTCTCACTAATGCCCAGCATACCCCGAGTTAGGTTTGTGATAATTGTTACTAATTGCTGCTGGCTGCTTACCCAGAACACGTCAGTAGGGCTTACGACAAGCACTTTTAACTCACTTCATACCCGGTATACAAGCGCAGATTGTGATAATTACTTGTTACTGGCTGCATACCCGGTATATGAGGACAGCTTATGATTATCGCTTGTTACCAGCTGCATACCTGGTATATGAGGGGAACTGGTCATAACTGCTTGTTACTGGCTGCATACCAAGTATAGAAAGGAAGATGGTGATAATTACTTATTACTGTCTGCATACAAGGTATATAAGGGGAGGTGGTGATAATTGCTAGTTACCAGCTACATAGCTGGTATATAAGGGGATGTGGGTGATAATTGCTTGTTACCAGCTACATACTATTATCACATAAGGGGAGGTATATTGTGGTGATAATCGCTTGTTACCAGCTACATAGCCAGTATATATGGGGAGATGGTGATAATTGCATGTTACCAGCTACATACCCAGTATATAAGGGGAGGTAGTGATAATTGCATGTTACCAGCTACATACCCAGTATATAAGGGGAGATGGTGATAATTGCATGTTACCAGCTACATACCCAGTATATAAGGGGAGATGGTGATAATTGCATGTTACCAGCTACATACCCATAAATAAGGGGAGTGGTGATAATTGCTTGTTACCAGCTACATACCCAGTATATATGGGGAGATGGTGATAATTGCATGTTACCAGCTACATACCCAGTATATAAGGGGAGATGGTGATAATTGCATGTTACCAGCTACATACCCATTAAATAAGGGGAGGTGGTGATAATTGCTTGTTACCAGCTACATACCCAGTGGATATGGGGAGATGGTGATAATTGCATGTTACCAGCTACATACCCAGTATATAAGGGGAGATGGTGATAATTGCATGTTACCAGCTACATACCCATTAAATAAGGGGAGGTGGTGATAATTGCTTGTTACCAGCTACATACCCAGTGGATATGGGGAGATGGTGATAATTGCATGTTACCAGCTACATACCCAGTATATAAGGGGAGATGGTGATAATTGCATGTTACCAGCTACATACCCATTAAATAAGGGGAGGTGGTGATAATTGCTTGTTACCAGCTACATACCCAGTATATAAGGGGAGGTGGTGATAATTGCATGTTACTGGATGTATTCCCGGTAATCGGTATATGAGGGAGCTGGTAATAATCGCTTGTTACCAGCTGCATACCTGATATACGAGTGGAGCTTGTGATGATCACTTGTTACCAGCTACATACCCAGTATATGAGGGGAGCTGGTCATAATTGCTCATTTCCAGTATATGAGGGGAGCTGGTCATGATTGCTTGCTACCACCTGCATACCTGGTATATGAGTGGAGCTTGTGATAATCGCTTGTTAACAGCTACACACCCTGTATACGAGGGGAGCTCTTCATAATTGCTTGTTACTGGCTGCACACCCACCATATGAGGGGAGCTGGTCATAATTGCTTGTTACTGGCTGCATACCCCTGCCTTTGTTGGACTTGTGTCGATAATAGCACTGCACACACCCACCCACCCCATGGAACCAATGCCCTACTGGTGCTGCCCCCTGGTTTTGAGAGTGCACAACGAAAATAGACACACGCGCCCTGGTGATAGTGAAGTCACTCACATATGAGCGCCCACATCAATTGGTCACAAGCTGGCCGATTGGCGATCATTTGATATTAGCACCGCCTACATCAGCTATCTGCGATTCAATCCGATTCAGAAATCAAATTCACTACTTCCTGGACAATATGGCTATTCCAGGGTTGACTAAAGTGATTTAATAGATTAGCCAACTGAACTGAACCAAGAAATTAGATTTGCAAATCCACAATTTGCATGCTTCAGGTCAAAATGTTAGAGTGTATGGCAGGCATTAGTGGTACATTCGCACAACTACAGGCATTATGGTTCACGGCACAGCTTGTCAAATTACCATCTCCTGTTTGACACAAAGCAGAAAGGGAAGAAACACTACTTTTTAGGAAAAGTGACTAATGTAGTTAGTAGGTGAGGCATTTCAGGAATAATGACATTTTTTTGTGGCCATTTTGGCAGCAAACTGAATAACCTTCTAAGTGTGGGATAAGAATTCCCTGAATCAGATGACTTTGCCAGCATATAAAAACCCGAAAGGTGGGTTTTAGAGGTTGTCACTTTAGCGTCACTTACTTATTTGTGAATCTTTAAAGCGCAGTGTACACATTAATTCCAAATAACACCGATAACCAACTTACCTCTGGAGTCATCCACTTCTAGCAAGTACTTGGTAATTTCTGACCCGCCAGTGTCTCGTGGAGCATCTGGGAAACAGCAACAAAAACACCGTGTTTAGTAACACACAGTTTATACAAATTCTGAAGCTCAACTACCATGGAATGTCTAAGGACCTGTTTGTAAATATAGATACTACAGTACACGCCAATTATGATGCAAGGCATCAAGTCATATTCACCATGCAATGCATGATGAATATATGCAGTGAGACGGTGAGACGAGGTAATACAAGTGCACTCACTGTATGTCAAATGAGGCAAGACCTGAGATATATTCAGCATGTAATAATTGAATTGTGAATATGGTAAACAGTGAGGTGAGTCATATTCAGCAAGCAAATCAAGTACAATACATGCTGAATATGGCATGATGGAAAGCCGAGTCATATTCAATATTCAGCAAGCAAATGAAAGTGACAAATTTTCTAAAAACCTAAACGCTTACCAAGTTTTGATCCTCCATATCAAACTTATATATGGGTGCACCTATTAAGCATTTGCAGCTGCAGAGAAATTATTTTACCAGAACCTGAAGCCTATGGCGTCCAGCATTATGGTGTGCACACCAAAAGTAAATTGGTATGATATCACTTCAAATATCACCAATGTTAAAGCTGCATAGTCTAATGAAAACATCAAATTTTCAAAATCAAAGCAATTATCAAGGTTTGATTATACATATCTAACTTAGATACTGGCGCACTTATTAAACATTTGTCACCACATAGAAGGGCCTCCTGGGGGCAATGTAATAGAACCTATTGCTGCAAAAGCCTATGGTGTCAGAGATTAGGCATGCTTGACAAAATTAATTTTGCAGGTTTGCACTTCAAATATCTCCAAAGTTAGAGATTTAAAAAGAAAGTTACTTCAAACTAAAGAAAATTAACCTGATATATTTATCTCAGAAAATGACAGAAACTCAAAACAATCGGAATATGCAATTTTAACCATTTATAATATAAGTTACTTCAAACTAAAATAAGGTAGAATATAATAATCAACCTTATATATTTATCCAATTATTATGGCAGAAACCATTGGACTGCAACTTTAAGGTCGCCTTGACCTTGACTCACCCCAGACGACCTTGAAGCTGGTGGCGTGTATGTTGCCCTTGAGCTTGGGCTTGGAGGGTGGGGAAGGCCGGTCAGGCAGCGTGCAGTAAGACACAACGTCACTCCACTTACTGCTGCCCTCCTCATTGTTCGCAGACAACTGGAGAAAGGAAAGCGTGTCACAAAACAGACTTCAAGACATTGTTGCTACACATTGCTAGACATCATTGCAAGACATCAGCTGAGTTGTCAATGGAGTATAGTGAAGCCCCGTTATAACACGTCTTAATTTAATGCGAATTCGGATGAATCATCGAGACCCAGAATTCTTTAATTCAAAGGTAACTCAGTAAATTGAACCCGATTTAGCGCGACTCCCGATTTTTTCGCGATCGCATTATATGGACCGGAACGTTCACGTTAAAAGAAGGTTACATGCTATTTAGCTCGCCACATATTTGGAATGAATTATTCGAGCCCCTAGTCAAAATGGTTCTCTTCTACAGATTAGGAATCGGACAGACAGAAACCACAGGCTTTCACTAAAAGTAATCTTCAGGAAGATGCCTTCACAAATATTGTCGACTTACCCGGAATTTGTATTCTGTATTTCGCCGTAGATTTTCTATTTTGTGCGAAAGGTCAGATCCGTTGTACACGGTCAGGAATCCATGGCCCTGCAGAGAAAAGAACCCCAGAAATCAGAACAGGGTTCATACCCAGTTTGACATATCAAATTGCAGCACTTCCAGCGCAAAATTCCAGAACGTTTTAAAAACGTTTATTGAATTTAGATTGCCACGAAACACAGCTGTATTCATATTTGATTCACTGGGTAAGATGTGAATTGTGAATAAGCATGAGAAATAACAATGACTATATATGAATGAGGCAGGATAATGAATCGACAAAAATCACTTTTAATACAAAACACCACTGATTGAAGTTTGGGAACATCGATAAAAATAGGCTTAAAAAATATATTTTCCATTTCCATTGTGAAGAATTTTTCAGGCCTGGAATCCTGAATTATCAAATTCCAGGCCTTTCCAGGTTTTCAAGGCCTCATACGGTCTGTCAGAATGAGCACCACGCATACAATCAGTGGCCACACACCTGAATGTGATAAGTGCTTCAGTTTGTGGAAATGTACCCAAAGACAACGAACAATCATTAAAATGTGCAGCCAATCACATTTGAAACGTTGGTTGTCATCCGGTCATCGAAGCTTAGCAACGTTGAACGTCACCAGTACGTAGATGGGTGACAAGCTGGGAACACAATGTATTATAAACACCCTGACACAGGCTTATGGCCTACCAAACTAGAGGTGGATAGGTAACAGATATCCTGATACAGGTCTATAGCCTACCAAATCAGTAGTGGATAAGTACTAGACATCCTGATACAGGTCTATAGCCTACCAAATCAGTAGTGGATAAGTACTAGATATTCTGGCCTACCAAATCAGTAGTGGATAAGTACTAGACATCCTGATACAGGTTTATGGCCTCCCAAATCAGTAGTGGATAAGTACTAGACATCCTGATACAGGTTTATGGCCTCCCAAATCAGTAGTGGATAAGTACTAGACATCCTGATACAGGTTTATGGCCTCCCAAATCAGTAGTGGATAAGTACTAGACATCCTGATACAGGTTTATGGCCTCCCAAATCAGTAGTGGATAAGTACTAGATATTCTGGCCTACCAAATCAGTAGTGGATAAGTACTAGATATTCTGATACAGGCTTATGGCCTCCCAAATCAGTAGTGGATAAGTACTAGACATCCTGATACAGGTTTATGGCCTCCCAAATCAGTAGTGGATAAGTACTAGATATTCTGGCCTACCAAATCAGTAGTGGATAAGTACTAGACATCCTGATACAGGTTTATAGTCTACCAAATCAGTAGTGGAAAATAGACATCCTGATACAGGTTTATAGTCTACCAAATGAATAGTGGATAAGTAATAGATATTCTGATACAGGTTTATAGTTGACCAAATCAATAGTGGATAAGTAATATATATTCTGATACAGGTTTTTAGTCCACCCAATCAGTAGTGGATATGTAATAGACATCTTGATACATTTATAGTCTACCAAATGAGTAGTGAATAAGTAATAGACATCCTGATACAAGCGCATAGCCTACCAAATCAGGAGTAGGTACGTAAATGTGACCATGACATTACTATAATAATTAATTAAATATGTATCATTTACATATGGATCACTCTCCTGAAAACTGGCCAGAAGTGTCTCATGGAGAGTTAAAATCTAATATTAGAATTTTTTTTAATTTTTTGGTTGCAAATGAAAGCTGGAAATCTCCCTTTACATCTATGTAAAATATAAATTGATGAGATAAAAAAATAAAGGTGGAGTCCATGATTAAGCTATGTCTTATGGCAGTATAGACCTATTTCAATGTTTATAAACATTTCAATGTTTATAAACATTGTGTATGTGCGTGCAGCTTGGCTGCAGAACGAAGGCACACTGCCATTGAGTTTGCCGATACGCGCAGTGGAAAACGTCTATTTTATTCAAAATTAATAGAAATGCAGAACCCTGACCATATAAATCTAATATAATCTATTCAGTGAATATATTTTCTATATGTGTTCCAAGCGGGTTGCTTCTAGGTGGTGTGGTTTTAGAGATATTTCACTTTTTCTGTATGAAGATAATTCAAGATTGCTTACGGCCATTGACAATGCATTGAGTTTGCCAGTACGCACAGTGCAAAAAGTCTATTTTATTCCAAATTAATAGAAATGCAGAACCCTAACCTTATAAATTTAATATAATCTATTCATTGAATATGTTTTCTACATGTGTTCCAAACGGTTTGCTTCAAGGTGGTGTGGTTTTAGAGATATTTCACTTTTTCTGTATGAATAGCCATTGAGTTTGCAGTGTGACCCTGTGTTGTCCTGCAGCAAAGCTGCACGCGCACTGACCTAAATACCTATTCTGACGTCACATGAAATAGCTCTATAACATGTGTTGCTGAGATGTAACACATGTGTAGGACACCACACAGTCTGCTTAATAAAAATCTAACCAGATTTAAATAATTTCATACTTAGAAGCATATTAATCATGACATAATATACAGAAATATGTAGTGCTTATATTGATAAAAAAAAAAAAAAGAGAGTAATTCCCAGCCATGCTTTATTCACTGAATAATTAGTGTACAATATTTGTGTGGCATCCAGATACCACTGGTTACACGTGTGACGGATATTTGTAATGTTATTTCTGAAGACATCAATTTTTTTCAAATTTAAATTTAAGAATGCATACATGTTAATAAATACTTCATTTTGGAGTTGGGAACTGTTTTGTTTGATATATTAATGCAATACAAGATGTTAATAAGGATTCAACCACGTCCCATATTTCATGTTACAAATGGCTGACTGTAAAATGTTTTTTTTTGGGTACAAAAACACTTTGTAACTAAAAGGACCAAAGTTGCACACAGTTTATTTTATTTCCCTTATTTCTTTCATCAAATCAGAACATGAATATGAAAAGTATAAGGAAAAAAATAAGTAGGAAGTTTTTTTATTGATGTTTTAAAATCCCATCCCATGGTGACCAGTTTTCAGGAGAGTGGCCCATATATATATTTTTTTCAAGCTTTAAATTAAAATTGAATTCATTGAAACTGACTGTGACTTCATCCTCCATTTGTAGTGTAAACTCATCGTCATTCGGCCGCTTGATCCAGGAGATTGTGAGCGCGTTGACGTATTGATCCCCAAGCATTGGTGGGTGTGGCTGAGACGGAACGCTACCCGATGTGTAGAAGGACATAGTGTCGCTAAATTGACTGTAATACGAGAAGTCATTTTAGGTCACCAGTGTATGGTGTATTGGGGTGTACGATAATACAAGACGGCATTACCACCATCACTAAAATGCACGGAAAACTGACTGGGATATAAGAGAAGTCATCTTAGTTGACCAGTGTATGGTGTATTGGGGTGTACGATAGTACAAGATGGCATTAGTGCCTTCACTAAAACACATGGTAAACTGACCGTAATACAAGAGAAGTCATTTTAGTTGACCAGTGTGTGGTGTATTGGTGTGTTCGATAATACAAGATGGCATTACTGCCTTCACAAAAACACGGTAAACTGACTGTAATACAAGAGAAGTCATCTTAGTTGACAAAGCAGGACAAAGACTGGGGAAGCAACACAAACAAATTCTGGAAAAATGTAAACCTATTATTCCCCAAAAATAACAAAGAAGAGCATACAAACTTCCAAGATAACAAAGGGGCAATGCTCACAGACATAGATGCAGCAAACAAACTGAACAGACACTTTGCCACAATAGGGCAAAAGCTGTCAGAAAAATTCAAAAAAAGATGGGAAAACAGATCAGGAACTGTGGAGAACGAAATCCCCACCTGCAAAACAGATATGATAGAAGTAAAAAAATTAATAAATGACATAGACACGAATAAACCAAGTGGAATAGATGAAATACCAACCAAAATACTGAAAGAGGCACTCCAAGCCATCCCGGCCACCATAGTAGACCTATTCAACATCTCCTTTGAGCAGGGGCGTTTTATCTCAGCCTGGAAAATGGCAACCATCACCCCCATTCACAAGGGTGGAGACAAACAAAACATGGGAAACTACAGGCCAATATCAATTCTTCAAACCCCAGGCAAGCTCATTGAAAAAGTGTTACATAGACACATCAATGAACACCTGGAAAAAAATGATATACTAAACGAAAGACAAGGGGGCTTCAGGAAACTGCACTCCACATCAAAAACAATAGCTAACCTAACAAATGACATAATGGCATCAATGAACCAAAAACAATTAGTTGGAGCCGCCTTCATTGACTTCAGCAAAGCATTTGACACAGTAGACCACAAAATACTACTGGAAAAACTAAAAACCATGGGCATAAAATCCAACACTATGGATTGGATAAGATGCTACCTGAACAACAGGCAACAGAAAACAAAAATAAACAATACACTATCAGACAACCAACCTGTCACATGTGGTGTACCCCAAGGGTCAGTGTTAGGGCCACTACTCTTTATAATCTATATAAACGACCTTGAAAAATGGTTGCAAACTGAATGCCTCCAACTATATGCAGATGACACAGTCATATACGCAAATGGCACCACAGAGGAGGAGGTAATAACTAAACTAAATAAACTCCTACTAAAACTAGATGAGTGGTGTGAGTCCAACAAAATAACCATCAACACAAGCAAATCAAAAACAGTACTCTTCTCGCATAAACAAATGCCAGAAAGAAAACTACACTGTAAGTTAGGAAACCAAACACTAGAAAATGTAGACCATTACAAATACCTAGGCCTTGAGTTGGACAGCCAACTAAACTACAACCTATGTATAAATAAAATTATACAAAAAGTAAACCACAAACTGTGGCTATTTGCAAAGCTAAGAGACTACATGACACAAGAAATGTCAATAAAAATCTTCAAGGGCATGGTGCTCCCCTATTTTGACTATGGAGATGTAAACTACATGGGTGCGAGAAAAGAACTACTAAAAAAACTGCAAACACTGCAGAACAGAGCCCTAAAAATCTGTCTAAGAGTAGACAAGCTGCACCCAACCTATGACATACACAAAAGAACCAAAGTGAAACTACTAGAAAATAGGAGAATAATTCATTTGAAAACATTAGCATATAGCTATAGTCAAAACAGTAAACTTCTAACAAAACCACAAAGGGCTACTAGAGCAAATAATGCACCACTACTAAAGCAGACCAGAAGCCGAATAAAAGCTCATGAGAGAAGCACGCTGGAAATGGCTGCCAAGTTGTGGAATGCCCAAACGGTAAAGGAACGACAAATTCCTGACCTAAAAACTTACAAAAAATATCTGTGCAAAATAAGGCTAGGAAACCCCCAGTAAGCTGCACTGCAAAGGGGCATGTAATATGTCACGGCCCACCAGCGGGATGCCCAATGGAAGGTAACCATGCCAAAAGTAGCCAGATAACACACCACACAGCTACGTACAAGCCTATGATATGTAAATAGGAGTAGGCTAGTCTAGTAATAAGAGTAGAAAAATAAAAACATATATACCAAGAAAATCCAAAAAAACTAACATAGGCTACTAACCATACCAACCAATTATCTATCTGCTACTGAAATGCAGGCAATCAAATACCTTATCAGCAGCCACTGTGTGGTAAGATAACACCAACACTACAACTGGCCAGCATTGAAAACAAGCCTGGGTACCCGGGCTTATATGCTATGGACAGTATAAATACAGCCTCAATAAAAAAAAGAAAAAAAAAAAGTGTATGGTGTATTGGGGTGTACAATAGTACAAGATGGCATTAGTGCCTTCACTAAAACACATGGTAAACTGACTGTAATACAAGAGAAGTCATCTTAGTTGACCAGTGTATGGTGTATTGGGGTGTACAATAGTACAAGATGGCATTAGTGCCTTCACTAAAACACATGGTAAACTGACTGTAATACAAGAGAAGTCATCTTAGTTGACCAGTGTATGGTGTATTGGGGTGTACAATAGTACAAGATGGCAATACCCCCTTCACTAAAACACATGGTAAACTGACTGTAATACAAGAGAAGTCATCTTAGTTGACCAGTGTGTGGTGTATTGGTGTGTACGATAATTCAAGACGGCATTACTGCCTTCACAAACACATGGTAAACTGACTCTAATACAAGAGAAGGCAGCTTAGTTGACCAGTGTATGGTGTATTGGTGTGTTTGATAATACAAGACGGCATTACTGCCTTCACAAAAACACATGGTAAACTGACTGTAATACAAGAGAAGTCATCTTAGTTGACCAGTATGTAGTGTATTGGTGTGTACGATAATACAAGATTGTATTACCGCCTTCACTAAAACACATGGTAAACTGAATGTTATAAAAGAGAATTCATTTTAGTTGACTTATCAAATACACCAATACACCAATACACCAGTGTATGGTGTATTGGTGTGTACGATAATACAAGATGGCATTACTGCCTTCACAAATACACGGTAAACTGACTGTAATACAAGAGAAGTCATCTTAGTTGACCAGTATGTGGTGTATTGGTGTGTTTGATAAAACAAGATTGCATTACCACCCCCACTAAAACACACAGTAAATACAAGAGAAGTTCTGTACAACCTGTGTAAATACCAGGGATGAAAGTGGTCTCCGGGGGAAAAAAACCGTAGAAATCAATGCCTACGGTGAGGTTTATCTGTAAACCGACGGCGAATTTCCGCAAAAATTCGGATATTTTCCCATAGGCTAGCACTGATAGGGACTTGCGGAAAATTCCTGCAAGTCTGGTTTCATACATATTGATCTACACTGACAGTGCTATGGCATTTGAACAATGTATTAGCATACACTGAGAGTACTGCGGTTTTGCGGTACAGTAGAAAATCGTGGAAATCCACAAAATCAAGATCTTTCATCCCTGAAATACTGACCTGGATACCGGAACTGCTCAAGATGATCCTAGTGAATGTTACAGCAACCAAAATAACTTACTTTTCCATGTTACTTTATGATACCTTTGACTCTGAAATATTTCATTGGATAATAAAACAACACCTCAAAAAGTTAAAGAAAAAGAAAGTTATTTAAATGCCTCGGGTTAAGCTATACCAGACGCAACGGCCGAATGAGTTGAGTGTCCGCCTCCCGTTCTGGTAGGTCATGAGATTCTAACTCACGGATTTGAAACCTGGCTGAGTCAAACCAATGACTTAAAAATTGATACTTGTCACTACCTAGCTTAGTGCTTGGCATCACTAGGATAGGGCAAGGAGCAGTGGAATGAGGAAGACCAATTGTCCATGATTGAAATTTCCCCTGCTTAATCATCTAATGTACCAAAAACAAGATACAAGCTGCCTCAAGGGACGCTTGTTCGGGCAATAATTTAACAAATTAAAAAAAATTTAACGCCGCCTCTAGAGCACATTGACTTTTATCATCGGCTACTGGACGTCAAGTTTGTGCGACACAAACCTCTTGCCACAGCCGTTGACGGCGGCCAGTCTGAAGGTGTAACAAGTGCAGGCGGAGAGCTTGGTGACTTTGTGTTGGCGCTGCAGCCCAGTGTAGATTTCCACAAACTGAAGATCGCCGCGACCCTGGTCGCACTCAAGGATATACCCTGTGATCTTGGACCCGTTGTCGGACGTCGCCTGGCAAAAAGAGAAGACGCAACCATTCAGCAATGGCTGATGACGAGAGTGTGGCTGGTACAGGGTTCATACCCATTTTGACATATCAAATTCCAGGACTTTCAAGGACCTTTCCATGCAAAATTCCAGGACGTTTTAAAGACGTTTATTAAATTAAAGTGCCCCAAAACACAGAGCTCTGTATCCAGTTAATTCACTGGGTAAGATGTGAATTGTGAATAAGCATGAGAAATAACAATGACTATATGTATGGTTTTAATATAAAAAATCAAGAGGCAGGATAACGAACCCACAAAAATCTCTTTTAATACAAAACATCACTGATTGAAGTTTGGGCACGTCGGCAATAATAGGCTTAAGAAAAATTCCAGGACTTTCCAGGCCTGAAATCCTGAATTATCAAATTACATGACGTTCCAGGTTTCAAGGACCCGTACGAGCCCTGTTGTATTTATAGTAGCGGGAGTGTTGCTTATATCAATGGTAATAGAAGTGTGGTTTGTATCAATGGTAATGAGAGTGTGACTTGTATCAATGGCAACAGGAGTGTGGCTTGCATCAATGGTAATGGGAGTGTGGTTTGCATCAATGGTAGTGGGAGTATGGCTTGTATCAATGGCAACAGGAGTGTGGCTTGCATCAATGGCAATAGGAGTGTGGTGTGTATCAATGGTCAATGGTAACGAGAAGGTGGCTTGTATCAATGGCAACAGGAGTGTGGCTTGCATCAATGGTAATGGGAGTGTGGCTTGTATCAATGTTAACGAGAGTGTGGCTTGTATCAATGGCAACAGGAGTGTGGCTTGCATCAATTGTAATGGGAGTGTGGCTTGCATCAATGGCAAAAGCAGTGTGGCTTGTATCAATGGCAATGGAAGTGTGGTTTGTATCAATGGCAATGGGAGTGTGGCTTCTATCAATGGTAATGGGAGTGTGGCTTGTATCAATGGTAATGGGAGTGTGGCTTGTATCGATGGTAACAAGATTGTGGCTTGCATCTATGGTAACCGAAGTGTGGCTTGTATCAATGGTAACTGGAGTGTGGCTTGCATCAGAGGTAGCGGGAGTGTGGCTTGTATCAGAGGTAATGGGAGTGTGGCTTGTATTAATGGTAATGGGAGGGTGGCTTCTATCAATAGTAACAGGAGGGTGACTTGTATCAATGGTAACAGGTTGGCTTGTATCAATGGTAACGGGAGTGTGGCTTGCATCAATGGTAACGAGAGTGTGGCTTGCTGGGAGGGAATATTTCCTGATATGTATTTGTCATACCTTCAGTAAAAGAACAGTTTGAGGATATTACCATATGGACACTAAGCCATGTGTGCCACAGATTTCACCTGTCAGAATTTTCGTAGTAAGCCAATCTTCTAATGACTCAGTCAGAGACTTAGTGCAGCCGACCACTGAAATGGTGATCAAGTGAACTAAGCCCCGGTAGAAGGGCTTAACCAGAGGATTCACTGTTAATTCACTAAGGGCAGAGACAGAGTTACGATACAGTGGTTTATATTTCATTTTCATCTCGTTGCATTTAGGTTTGACATTTTGATGGGTGCTAGTCGGTGTGTTGGTTCGTCAGTCGCCCCTCGGGGTTATCGATCCCAGTGATGGTGGTCCTGGGCCAGAGTCAAGCCCTTAACCCTTCCCGTTACTTGTTCGTTGAGGTGTGGGTGGGTGGGTGAAGTTAGCTGGTGGAGTTATCCAAACCGCAGCTGGAGGAGTTGTGTGGCCGTGGAGGCGGTTTGGATTCGAACTGGTCACATGGTGTTTTTGGCGGGAGGGGGGGGGGGTGTCTCCTCCTGTAACCGGGTGGAGGAGGTTCCTCCTTAACGCTAGGTGGCGGCATCAAAGCTGTGGTATGGGTGTTCTTTCCCCTGGAGGCGTGTGGAGTCGGATGGTTCAGTTGGCGGGGGGGGGGGGGGTCCTGTCTCCGCCCCACGAATTAGCCATGTTATGTTAACATGCACAATTTGATAATCTGCAGTGTGATTTGTCATGATTATTAGTTCGGGAAACAATGCCTTCAAAACAGATCCAACATTGTCATTGTCTTAATTTTTACATTGTTCAGAATGAGAATCAAATCACGCCATCCTCAGAGTCTCCTCACTGTGTTAAGGGATCTTTGTGGTTTTTAGACATGGTCAGGTTAATTAATCTGTACAACCACTTGATTATCTAGGTCCTCAAAAGCCAAGGGAATTAAATAACAGTAGACAATGGGATATGCCCTACTTGAAAAGGGATAAACATGCTATGGCTGAAGTGGAGTGGCATCATTGGTGGCATACAAGTTTCCCAGAGCTGTGTCAGCCCTCAGGGTGAGCCACTTCACCTCCATCTCTGAGGAATTTAAGATAACCCAATCTGCATACAGCATGAACCGGACTTGCTATTACTTTTTGGCATTATTTAAACTGTTTATGAGAATGGTTGGTCCAAAAAGGGGAGGGGAGGGAAGGGGAGGGGAGGGGAGGGAGGGGAGGTGAGGGGAGGGGGGAGGGGAGGTGAGGGGAGGGGGGATGGGAGGGGAGGGGAGGGGAGGGGAGGGGAGGCGAGGCGAGGGGCAATTGGTGCCTAACAAGCTCAATGTCCATTTGCATCCTGATCCACTGTTAAATAGCCAAGGACTGAGTTTTACTGACCACGGAGGAGTGACTAATTGTTGGAAACGAGGCTGCGTAGTTTGATGGAAGCATCAAATCTTTCAAATCAACACTTACCTACATTTGATCCGACATATCGAACATAGATATTGTGCACGTTATAAGCATTTGTTGCTGCATAGAAGGGCATACTATGTCAATTTAATCGAACCTATTGCTGCTGAAGCCTATGGTGGCAGAACTTTGACTTGTAAAAGTTAATATTTCATGCTTTCACTTCAAATATCTTCAATATTAGCTATGTAAAAGTAAAAGTTACTTCAAACTAAAGTCAAGTAATTATAACGATCAATCAAAAACACAAAAAGAATATTATTAGGTAACATCTACAGACCTCCAAATGGAAACATAAATGAAGCAATAGAGCAAATAAGCATGTCAATGAATCAGATCCCAGACATTAATAAGTGTGAAGTGCTCCTAATTGGTGATTTTAACATTGACTACAGCGCTAAGAGGCACCCACCTGCAGGCTATATGAAACAATTTGCGGCAGAACATGAACTCCAGCAAGTAATTAAACAACCGACTAGAGTAACAAGGAACACACAAAAAACAATAGACCTTGCTTTCACTAATATCAAGTACTGTACAAAATCGGGTGTATTGAACTACAATATAAGCGACCATAAACCAATATATATAATAAAGAAAAAGCCCAGAAATGACAAAAGAACCACCATCTACTGGGGCCGCACCTACAGGAATTGTAACTTCAATGATCTAGCAGCCACTTTGAGGGAAAACAATACAGCAGAACTACTATCAGAGGAAGATCCAAACAAATGCTGGGACATGATACAAGAAATGATTGTCAATGCTGCAAACAAACACTGTCCCCTGGTTAGACTTGACATAAGAAACAAAACAGCTGGTTATTTGAACAATGAACTCCTAGAATTACAACAGGACAGAGATTATTTCATTCGGAAATCAGATATAACAAGAGACCCTGGGGATCAATTTATAGCTGAATGTATGGTCAGGAAGGCCAGAAACGAGGTGCGAAAAGCCAAGTCTAGGCACTGTTTAGACCAGATAAATAAGTATAAGCAAAATCCTAAGAGACTCTGGCATGAACTGCAACAAATTAACCCGGAAGCAAAATCTATTATCAGCAATCTTAGTAATGAGGACAACGGGGAGAGAATACTAGATAGCCTCCTGGCAGAAGAGATTAACAACTACTTTATTGATGTAGGTGAGAATCTTGCCAGAAAGTTTGACCAGGCTGTAGATAGTCAGGACACCTACCCGGTCACCACCAATGATCAGACGTATGATTTGACTGAGATAACACAGGAGCAAATCCTCAGAAAGGTCAATGCTGCATCAGCATATAAGTCATCTGGCATTAAAGACATCAGCTCAGCCCTAATGAAGGTTTCAATTACTGCACTTATAAATGAATTCACTCACCTGTATAACCTAGTGGTCAACACTGGTATTTTTCCGGAAAGCTGGAAACTAGCTACAGTTTCACCCATCCCAAAGACCAATAACCCAAGATACTGTAGTGAGCTGCGCCCAATATCTATTCTCCCTCTTCCTGGCAAAATCATAGAACAAATAATACATGATGAGATAAAAACATTTTTAGAGTCTTCAAAATACCTAACCACCCAACAAAATGGATTTAGAAAAGACAGATCAACAACTAGGGCATTGGCCTCTCTTATGGATGAGTTATTGACCAACATGGACAAAGGTGAACTTACAATTGCAGTATACCTCGACTTCAAAAAAGCTTTCGATACAATTGACCATAGAATACTATTGCAGAAAATCCAGAAAGCAGGATTGGGGAAGAAAACCTGTACATTGATGGCCAACTACTTAACTAATAGGAAACAATACACAAAACTTAATGACACTGAGTCAACCATCAGGACTATTAAAACTGGAGTTCCGCAGGGTTCAACCCTGGGCCCCCTTCTGTTTTTAATCTTTATAAATGATTTACCCCAAGTATCAGAGTTCTAAACCACTGCCTTGTGGTACAGGTCCTTGACAGAACCGAAGGCTAAGGGAGCAAACCCTAAACAGAAAACCATGTCACTGTGGCAGCATTAAGGGCGGTTGATGTATGGAACTCCCAACATCTCCCGACCAGCCACTGCAGGGACAAATAGTTTTGCGCCTGTCTTGACATGTTCTTGCCGGTGTGAAACCTCTATTTGCTCCCCGAGAGAGTGCCACTGGTAACTTGCAAAAGCCAGCAGCACTTCATCACTTTTGCAGGCAGCTTTCATGAAATGTACAACCGCACAAAACACCATACCGGCTCGGTCGTCGCCCGGGTTACCAAGGACCGCGCTGCTCGAGCTCATCTTCCGTCGACAGCGGAAAATCAGCTAGGAGGAACACAAGAAACCTGAAGCTGAGAGATATTAAGACCGACTCATGGACACAACTCTCACAGCAGAGAGCTAAATGGAGAGCGGCAGTCAAGTAATGAAAGCAGCCTTTGTCGCATCGCGACCGACAGCATGATGATGATGATGATGATGATGATCAGAGGATGCAACATTCACATTATTTGCAGACGATGCAGCACTCACAGTACACAATAAAGATTTCCAAATAGCAACCGATCAGGTTCGGACAGTGCTGACCAGGGTTAACCTGTGGTGTAGTGAAAACAAACTATCCCTTAACACCAATAAAACCGAGTTTGTCATTTATGGCACCAAAGCAAGGAAGGCAAGGGCACAACCCATAACACTGCAAATTGGCGGAAATCAAATTAAGGAGGCAAGTGCATACAGGTACTTAGGAACAGTGATTGATTCTACCTTAAATGGGAATCAACAGCTGGCTAGACTAACTCAATCATTGGCACTAAAAATGACTACAATCAGGAAGATGCGGAGCTTCATAAGCGAAAACACTGCCCTACTGCTGTATAAATCAACAGTTCTACCAATAATAGACTATAATGATATAATTTATGGATTGCTCACAAAGCAGCAACTGACTAAGCTACAAAGGATCCAAAACCGGGTGTTAAGAACAATTTATTGGGGCAAAACACTAAGTGTACAGGAAATGCATGACAAAGCAAACCTAGATTACCTAATGGTTAGAGATTCACATCTCCTATCACTTATGTACAGAAGAGCCAGAGATACCCAATATATAGAAAACACAAAAAGGAATACTAGACGGGCTGATTCCACTCTACTCAAAGTCCCCAAGCCTTCCACAAACAAACTAATTAAAGCACCAATTTACAAAGGCAGCATGATGTGGAACAACCTACCAACCAGAACCAGGGCAGCGTCCTCTTACCTAGAATTTAAAAACTCACTAAGAGTACATCGGATTGGGCAGGCCCTTATGCAGTTGCAGTAAAGTATGTTCCATGGCGTCACCATACCGTAAGTGGCAGACCACCAAACCCTCAGCCTCGGTTTCTCCCCCCCCCCCCCCAGCCCCCACTTTTTTAATTTGTTGCTGTTCCTCTGTTATCTCCAGTCAACCATATACGATGACAGAGACAGCCCAGGTAAAAATGTAAAATTTAAGACCTAAATGCACTGGGATTGGTCCCACTGCTTCACTGGTCACAGATGGTCCAGTGTATTATTAACAACCCCACCCCAACAACATAATTCATAAACTCACATAACTAGCTACATTAGAGTTACACTAGAATTTTCCTAACAAACCAACATTTATATACCGCTTGCCTAACTGCAACTGAACATTCAAACTTAGTACAAATTTACCAACTGAATACAGAAGATAACTTCTGCTTACATTCTAAATACTATGTAAATACTCACATTGATCTGACTAATATTGATCTGGTTATATGACACTACTGTACCATATTGTTATGGAACTTTTGGGTTTCAGAATTTCATTGTGTTACATGGTGCAAATTGTCTATTCAACAAGTATTGTACACCTTATTCTATATACCTTTTGTGTAAATAACCCTGAATTGAAAAATGGCTGGAAGACCAGTGCTTCGGCACTGACAAAAGACTTATTCAGTAGAATAAACATATTTACCACAAAAAAAAAAAAAAAAAATGTACTTAACTCAGAAAATGGCAGAAACCCAAACTATCGGACTATGCAACCTTGAAATAAGTCAGCATTTACTACTGGCCATTTCTCATAGTTCTTTCTTATCAATTGAAAACTTGTCTTCACCTATTCTGCGGACACGCATTACTAGGATAGGGCAAGCAACAGTGCAATCAGGAAGCCCGCAATTGAAACTACCCTTACTAAAGATTGCATTGTCCGATAAAGGCATCACATTTTCTAAACCAAAACACCTACTTAGATTTAATCCTATATATCCAACTTAGATACTGGTGCACTCATTAAACAATTATTGTAGTTTGATGCTCCTGTGGTATACTAAAAAACAGACCCAAAAACTAATATTAAGTCCAGCATTTCAGTGCCGACATTAAAATTAATTTGGCATGTTTTCCTTTTAAATATCTTCAAAATAAGTTAGTTCAAGCTAATGCAAAATAGGTCAATGATTAACCTAACAAATTTATCTAAAATAACAGGGCACAATTTCAACACTATCGGATTATGCAACTTTAATCACGGAATGTTTTTATTTAAAAAAAGGGTGTTTTATTTTAATTCAAAATTTGTTTGTTAATTACACACTTGACGATTCTAGTAATAGTAGTATTGAACTTTCGGTACCTGATTACACCGAGTATTTTATGCGGTCCCATGACTTCTAACCTGGGTTATCTCTTAAGGGTCATGAATATTGATGGGCTGCAGTTTGCCGTAAGCCGTAATGGGGTTGTGGTAACATGGAACTGCCTTGACTGTTATGAACCTGTTCGGCTATGTCTAAGTGCCACACAATGACAAGGTCCCTGCTTAGCCATGTGGAACATTTAGAAACAAATACCTTATTTCCATGCGATACTTCACCGAGTAGGACAAGTGACAAATGCTGTGGCAGGCATTGGCAAACTTACGTTCCACTTGAGAATTAGCGAAGTCTTGGTTCTGACTGAGAGCTTTGGGGCCATGGGCGGTTCGGGCACGCAGTTCGCAGTCCTGAAGGTCACAGGCTCCGTCTGGTCGCCCTTCAGGTCGTCCAGGATCGAACACACCCTGCGTACACAGGTTAACCAGTCAGCTGTGTTGTACACTGTGTCAGTGCAGAGGGGAGGGGGGAGGAGGGGAGTGGAGGAGAGGGAAGAGACGGGGATGGCAGAGAGGGGGATGGCAGAGGGGGGGGGAGGAGGGAAGGGATGGAGGAATGAGAGGGGGTGAGAGGAAATGAGAGGGGTGAGTGGAGGGTGAGAGAGGGAGGGGTGAGGAGGAAGGAGAGGGGTGAGAGGAAGGAGAGGGGGTGGAGGAAGGAGAGGGGGTGAGAGGAAGGAGAGGGGAGAGAGGGCTGAGAGGCAGGAGAGGGGGTGAGAGGAAGGAGAGAGGGGTGAGGAGGAGGAGAGGGGGGTGAGGGGAGGAGAGGGGTGATAGGAAGGAGAGGGGGGGGGAGGAGGAGGAGAGGGGCTGAGAGGAAGGAGAGGGGGAGGGAATGAGGGGGTGAGGGAAGGAGAGGGGGTGGGAGGAAGGGAGGGGCTGAGAGGAGGAGAGGGGTGGGAGGAAGGAGAGGGGGGTGGGAGGAAGGAGAGGGGATGAGAGGGGGGAGGGGAGGAGGAGGGGGTGAGAGAAAGGAGAAGGGTTGGGAGGAAGGAGTTGGAGAGGAGGGGAAGGGAGGGAGGCGAGGGGTTGGGAGGAAGGAGAGGGGGTGAGAGGAAGGAGAGGGGTGGGGGACTGGGAGGGGGGAGAGGAAGGAAGGGAGTGAAGGAAGAGCGGGTTGGGAGGAAGGCGAGGGATGACGAGGAAGGAGAGGGGTGAGAGGAGGAGGGGAAGAGGAGGGGAAGGAGTTGAGAGGAAGGAGAGGGGTTGGGAAGGAAGGAGAAGGGGTGGGGGGAAGAAAAGGGTGAGAGGAAGGAGAGGGGTTGGGGGAAGGAGAGGGGTGGGAGGTGAGGGAAGGGAGAGGGGTGAGAGGAAGGAGAGGGTGAGAGGAAGGAGAGGCAGGGGAGGGTGAGGGAAGGAGAGGGGATGGGTGAAGGAAGGAGACGGGGTGGAGAGGAAGGAGAGAGGGATGAGAGGAAGGAGAGGGGTGAGAGAGAGGAAGGCGAGAGGAAGGAGGGGAAGGAGAGGAAGGAGAGGGGGTGTGAGAGGAAGGAGAGGGTGAGAGGAGGAGACGGGGTCAGAGGAGTAGAGGGCGGAGAGGGAAGGAGAGGGGTGTGAGAGGAAGGAGAGGGTGAGAGGAAGGAGGGGCGAGAGGAAGGAGAGGGGGATGAGAGGAAGGGCACATATCAGGCGTATTGTACACGGTGTCAGTGCACAGTGATAGTGACATACCGGGGTGATTGGGGGGGGGGGGGGGGGGGGGAGGCAAGGGGCGGCGGGGGCAGGGCAGGGCAGGGCAGGGCAGAAGAGGAAAAAGGAGAGGGAAAGGGGTAGGGGAGGGGGAAGGGAAAGGATAGGGAGGGGAGAGAATGGTCGGGCGGAGAACGGGGAGGGATGGAGGGGAGGAGAAAGGTTACAGTGCAGGGTGTTCTCAGCATATACATTATTGCATAACACACCCACCATTCACAATTTAAAATAAGAACCAGAGTAATAGACGATTTCCATTATCAACTGACCTTCTTTAAACGACTTTGGAAGAACTAATGTTGTGGGTAGCAGCTCACTGTGCAACATTTTTGTGTGGAAAAAGGTCTTACAGAGGACCTCTACTCCCCACTTTCCCATTGACGGCAATGACAAAAACTAATATAGGTATCGGAAAAGGTCTTACTACGGTGGCTGTTCGAGTTGGGCTGGTCATGAATACTTTACCACAAGGAAAGAAGGCCACTTTCCTATGGAGATTATTTCATCAAAGAAAGGAACAACTCACTTGAGGTGGTATTCTGTGGCAGGCTTGAGGACTTGTAGCGTTATTTCGGGAGCATCGCCACTGAAAGAGAAATGCGGCATATTGCAAGATTAGGGTTCATACCCATTTTTACATCAAATTCCAGTACTTTCCAGGACCATTCAGGGCAAAATTCCAGGATGTTTTAAGACGTTTATTAAATTAAAGTGCTCTGAAAAACAGCTGTACTCATAGTCGATTCACTGGATAAGATGTGAATTGTGAATAAGCATGAGAAGTAACAATGACTCTATGAGGCAGGATAACAAACCCAGAAAAATAAATTTTAATACAAAACATCACTGATTCAAGTTTGGGCACGTCAGCGAAAATAGACTTAAAAAAAAAAAAGTAATGATTTTCGATTTTCAAGGATCTTCATGCAAATTCCCAGACTTTCCAGGCCTGGAATCCTGAATTATCAAATTCCAGTCCTTTCCAGGTTTTCAAGGACCCGGTCAAACCCTGAATATACAGTGATGACTGGTTATGTACAAACAGCTACAGCTATCTCAACAAGTGGCATCTTGGGACAGCTGAGTGGTTGAAGCACCCACTTCCCTATGACAAAGAGGGTGGTCCCTGGTTGAGTCAAACCAAAAACTTGCTGACTTTGTACTTGTCACTACCTTACCTGCCAGTATTAAACTAAGATTTAAAACTAGCTTTTAAAAATAATAGATCGACTATAGAAAATATACTAGATATTGCACATATACAGTGATAATAAATCTGTAACTATGAAAATTACTATGGAAAAGATATTAGACATTGCATATATACAGTAATAATAAATTTGTAACTATGAAAACACAGTGACAATATAGTGTTGTAATGGCGTCCTCTAGAGTGGTGGCACGCATGCAGCGGTGAACCGATAGGTGGCAGTGAGAATGGGTTACAGGTTCCAGACCAAGTGGTTAAAGCACCAATGGTAGAAGCATTCAAGAGAAGACTGGATAGACATTGGAGAGGACACCCACAATGATATGACTTCAAGGCACCGTCCACCTCCATATGTGTCCCAAAAAAGTGCTTTTCCTTTTTACCATAACGAGCTGGCATTAGAGGCTCAATAAAGCCTAGACCAAACTACAATAATTGTTTAATGAGTGCACCAGTATCAGCCAGAAGAGGATCTGTAAGGTAATCTGCAAGTTGTCAATGGCTACTGAGTAACATTGCGGGAAGGATTCCGGCTGCGCATACCTGTAGACGACCTTGTACTTGCCGGCCTTCTCAGACAGTAAGAGTTCATACTTGAACTCGTCCGGGTCAATCTTGTACTCCTGTGTGTTAAACTCCGGCGGAGTGAGCTGAATGAACACACTGCGAGCATCCACATTCGACACCTGATGCATTGAAATCAAATGTTCAAGATATTTTATTGACATCTTATAACAAAGTAAAAACAATTTGCTCAACAATTGAAAAATGTGTTTGAACCACAGCATCATTTTACACAGGAACACCTGTGAAGGTGCGTGCCGTCTGATCAATCCTGCTCAGTGGACCTATTTGCAGTTTGGGCTATTTTCCGTTCCAACCAGTGGTCCACAACTGGTTCATCAAAGGCTGTGGTATGTGCTGTCCTGTCTGTGGGAAAGTGCATATAAAAGACCCATTGCTGCTTATCGGAAAGAGTAGCCTATGTGATGGCAGCAGGTTTCCTCCAAAGAAATATGTCAGAATGACCACATGTTTGATGTCCAATAGCTGATGATAATAATCAATGGGCTCTAGAGGCATTATTAAATAAAACAAGCTTTCATTTTGCACGGTGTTAAACTCCCTGGTGTTACATTATAGTACTTCAATGCAAGAGTGCCATAGTTGTGCCACTAGGTGGCGCCACTATATGCTTCGGAATCACTTAGTTAAGTGCGATCAGGTCAGCAAAATGATTGTTATTTAAGAGAATGATGAATTAAAGGTGCATGTGTTACACTACTTATGATATAAATCTAAAATAAATGTCATAAGCATGTTATTTCTCTCATTTTACACTGTATTTGTCAAAACATGATTTCAGAGAAGTTAAGCGAATTAAGTATTGTAATGAATCAATAAAGGAACTTATTTAATTGAACATATATCTGGAGCATAAACTTACTTTTGGAAGTTTCATGTCAGTGAGGGAGACGCGAATAGATCTTCGTTCTTCCTCCAACTCCTCCAACTCCTGCCCGTCTGCGCTTGATGAACTACTGTGAGGATCTGCACGGCCAACGGAGCCATTCACTGCAAACAGGCAGTCAAATAACTCGCTTTAATGTTTAAAGCTACAGGCACTGAACTGAAGACGCGATAAAATGGTCAGGGTGCTGATAAATGCCGTCCAGCATTTAGTGTAGACAGTATTATTACTAGCTAGACTTTATGCTTAATCAGTGGAAAGACAGCAACATCTGACAAGTGGTGATGTATTGTTGCAAGTGACGCCCCCTACCCAGCTGGAAGGGCCAGTTCCGGTTAGTGAGGTGTCACAAAACTAGACCAGGCAGTACCCTTCCATAGGTAACATTAATTGAATTTTCACAGTCCGATTGTTTTTACTTTCTGCCATTTTTCTGAGATAAATATATTACATTGATTGTTACGATCTACTTTACATTAGCTTGAAGTAACTTATATTTTAAGTGGTTAACTTTGGAGATATTTGAAATGGAAACATATCAAATTAGTTTTGGCAAACAGGCCAAAACTCTGACAACATAGGCTTTAGCATGAACAGGTTATATTAAATTGACTCAGTATTCCCTTCTATTTGGTCACAAATGTTTAATAAGTGCATCAGTATCTAAGTTCAGATATGTAGGATCAAATCTAGACAATTGTTTTGGTTTTGAAAATGTAATGCTTTATCGGACTATGCAGCTTTAAATGGCACAGTCAGACATACACTGCGTTCAGTTCTGTAACAAATCCAGGTTCCGCACCTAGATTTCCTAGAGCTATTATAGTTGGTTAGTTGATGGAGTTTTACGTCATGGCAACATCTAAGGTCATATAAGAACGGGCTATTATAGTTGATTATGATTTGAAAATCGGGATAAAACTAAGCTACACAACCATCTAAATACGATGTTTTAAAAAGACACTATAACTAATTACAAAATCTACAAGCAAAGCAACATTTCGTTAGTGTTCAGGGGCCTAAGAATGGTCACACCATCTCTGAATTCTAATTTAATAGGGACACTTTCTGTTTAAATATTTAATCAATGTTGTTTTCTTTACTGTCCTATTAAACATATTGTATGCTGAGAATAAAAGAATTCATCCATTTCTTAATGCATTCTCCAGCAAATAAAAACCAAAATGTACCACTTTATGCCATGAAAAGGGATTACGCGGCTATTGTACAGACTGGTTACAATTCAGACACATCACATGAGCGTGGATAAAAGTCACCTCTGACAACGAAAGCAAAATCTGACTTCTGGTAAATTTTCTGGACTTTCTATTTGTTCGCTTCATTACACAAAATTGTATAGATCAGTGAACACAGATGTTTCATCTCTCGTGCAAGTGATGTTTACAAACATCACAAGAGTACTGTTTACACATGGCTCACATGATGCTGTTCACAAATCATTTACCGACACGACTTGCAAATCTACTGAATTGTGTTTACCAGCTACCTACAGACATTGACTGTTTACATACCACAATCGTACAGCTGTGACTCTTTCAACATGAATATGTTCACACACTTTCTAATGACGATGAGATGGGAAATAACAGTCACAAAAGTGACAGCACAACACTCTCCAAGCAGCGTCAGTAATGATATTTATGTTATACTAGACTTACTTGTAAGTTGTGGTATTAGTAAGATTCTTACAAATCTACGAATACGAAGGTAAGGAGCAGGGGATAGATCAAGCCTGCGCAGACCCACAAGTAGCCTCAGTATTCAAAGTTGGAGGAAACAAAAAACCTCCTAATTATCTATTCAGGAAACCTCTCCTCACAGACCCTGTATTTTTCTGAATTCTTATATTTGTATCCTCAAGTCTTACTTTATCTACACGGTGAGGGTGGGGAGGCCCCTGCTTCTTACCTTTCGTATTCATAGATTTGTAAGAATCTTAATAATACCACAACTTACAAGTAAGTCTAGTATAACTAAAATATTCTTACTTCATCTTCCGAATACCTGAAGAGAGTCTTTGTAGCATGGTCTTTTGCTTTCTGACTATCTCCTCCTTGTACTCATATCCTCCATTCATTCTCATCAGTCATATCTTTCAGTCCTGGTGTTGCAACATATAACTAGTATGTTTGTTTGTTGGTTGTTTTATGTCCTAGAAACATCTAAGGTCATATCAGGACAGGTACCGACTTGTGACAGTGCGCACTCATGGCGATTTTATAGTGCTGCCCCACTGGGAGCCCAGGCCACCAGCACCATGACCTGATATCCCACTCAGTCACATTATCCTGACACCGACCTAACCAGTCCTTGCCCTATCCTAATAATGCCAAGCGCTTGGCTAGGAAGTGACAAGTATACATTTTTAAGTCATTGGTTTGACTCGACCAGGGTTCGAACCCATGATCTACCAACATGGGAGACGGACGCTCTAACTCATTCGGCCATCCTGTCTGGTGGATAAGTATGTGATATCTATATATATCTTTCTACTCTATGCAAGCAATAGACATTTCTCATACAACTTGTGTGTATAGCGCCTCATTTTATAGCGCTTCGTTTGCATGCAATAGCCATTTCCATACAACGTGCATGTATAGCGCCTTATCTTCTAGCTCTACTTAGGATTGTTATTTGCACTTCGCTTGGATCCTCCAGGGATTTGAGGTAGAACCTGGCGAAACTAGCACTGTTCCGCCATAACGCGTTACGCATGAATCGCATTCAAGCTGGCTCCCAACGCCTTTGCTGAGGAAGCTCATGTTCCTCGCATGCTGTGTCCTTTGTACCTGGTGGTGTCCACCTCAGATAGTTCCATGACATTTAATGTCCATCTTGCTAAAGTAGCCTGAGAGATTGTCCTTTGTGGCCAGATGTATGAAAGAAGCAATTGTGTACAGTCCTTCCTTAGTTGGAAGATGCGTGCAATGTACCTCTTTAAGGTTCTAACTACACATTACTAACTACACTGTCTTTGTATTCAAAGAATCTTACTGAGTCCAGCGGTTGACCCAGTTGGTTGTGTTTCAACAAACATTTCGTCTTAAACACAATAGAATCACTCAATTCTCATTCTGTCGATCGACTCAGAAGTGTTTGTCCCCTCTGGGATGACACATAGTAACAACAATGTAAGTTTATACGACAACAATTTTAGGCTGAGCTCCGAATTGTATCCATGTTAACACATTTTCAACACTCCAGAATGAGTCATACCTGGGTTGTGGCGGTCTCTGCTCATGGCAGCTTTTGCACAACCATTTCACCAAGTAATGTTCGCCTACCATAGCACAATTGAATCTTGGTAGAATCAGGCTCAGTGCACATGGTGCTACGTTTATAGCACCATAGCCCACACCTGTCTCAAAGTACATTCGCAAATATTTTAACACTTTGGATATGGGTGGGTCTAGCACACTCACCCCTTTCTCTAATGCCCACACCCACCCACCCCCATCTGTTAATGTGAGTTCTATAGCATTGTCTTGTGGACATTCTCCATGTATGTTGAGAGTAACTTAGCTTTTTCTTTTCGATGTCGTATCCATCTAGCGTCTGGGCTAGAAGCAGTAGGCCTTCAATCTTGATGCTGCGAGTCCCTGTTCGTCTGACTCGCTTCTTCGGTGGTTCGTTCCAATTAGGTTCCCCTCTCCTTTTGGGAACTCAACGACTTCCTTCGCTTCCCCTTGCAGTAGGAGGTTCCACTGTTGTGCTAGCCAGTGGGGAGCCTTCCCTCTGGATCTTGCATGTGACCCTGGGAAGTAGGCTGAACGGGGAAAACAATAAATGAACAATCCCGTCCACTTAAACGAGAATGCATCCGTTCTCCACTTTGTTTGTTGTTGTTTTACATCCTAGCAACATCTAAGGTCATATCAGGACGGGTACCGACTTGTGACAGTGCACACTCATAGCAACTTTATAGTGCTGTCCCACTGGGAAACCAGGCTGCCAGCACCATGACCTGGTATCCCACTCAGTCACATTATCCTGACACTGAGCACACCAGTCCTTGCCCTGCCCTAATAATGCCGAGCACCTGGCTAGGAAGCAACAAGTATAGATTTTTAAGTCATTGGTTTGACTCGACCAGGGTTCGAACCCACAAACCCATGATCTACTATCACGGGAGACGGACGCTCTAAACTCATTCGGCCATCCCGTCTGGTCCCTGTTCTCCAGTTATACGGTTCTGGTTCCCAGCTTACATACTTTTTTACTTTAGCGTTTAAGCATGAGGCAAACATGTCTACCTCTGGCATTCCCCAGATCTCACATATATCGTTGAATAATTAGGAATTTAGTTCCCATCCAAGTGATCCTTAAGCTTCCTCGATCTTAAGTCTGGCAACACATTCTCTAACCATGGTATATGTGTAATTGTTAGCCAGCCCTGCTGCTTTTGTGCCCATTCCCAGATCTTGATCGCTTCGATTAGGCAGTCCTCTGACTTGGTACCTCCCACGGCATGTGGCGCCTCCTGTGTGCTCCTCCACACGGCACGCTCTTCATCTCTCCCCCACTTTACGCATGTCAATCATTTCTGCATACATTCTCTTGAATTCTGACATGTCATTTGTCGGCTCAGGCTGTGTGTGTTTGACCTGAATGAGTTGCTTCAGTGTTCTTTGACCGCGTTTTTGGTTTTGCATTCGCCACCGTCTTTTTTCGCTTAGGTTTGGCCTCAGCATCCTGTCTCCAAATCACTTCCACTCAGACACGGCGCAGTTGTAGTTATTGGAGTATCGTCCGCAGACATTATCCTAGCCATGGGTTCTTATCGGTCTCTTGTGCTTTTGCAACCACTCCCTTAGCTCACCACTGTGTATCGGGTTCTTGCTTTATGGCCGAGCTTGTGTAGGTCCCCGTGTCTCGCAGTCTCAACCGATCTGTAATGACAGGGTGTTAGAAGCATTTTAGTATCTGTAATAACTCTAGCACATAGGTTTTGCACAATTCACACACATCACACAACCTATGTACATATTTATACCACAATTTAACGTTTCCATCTGGTAAATTACTTACCTATAAATCTTTTTTCTCTGGTCCTCCAACTTGGTGTTGCTCCTCCTCTGCCGAGGTGCATACTGAGGCTACTTCTGGGTGTGCGCGGTCTTGACCTCTCTCCGGGTACTTAACTTCCAGTATTCGGAAGATGAATTAAGAATTGGTATTAGGCATGATGTTTGGACAGTATGGTATGAAACCTGTCTTTGGGGAATTTTCCGTAATTCCCTAACAGTGTTAAGCCTATGGTGGAATTTCCGCATATGCGGAAATCCATTCCTTATTTTTGTTTTTGTTTTACGCCCTAACAACATCTAACGTCATATCAGGAGAGTCCATGCTTTGTATAGGACATTATGATAGACCAACTGCTGTCATTTATGCCTGGCATTTTGCAACAGTTAATCGATGATAATCAGAAATCGCGGAAATCCGCGAAATCGTGGAGATCTTTCATCCCTGGTCCACACACTGTTCGCCCACTGTTCACACACTGTCCATGCAGTTTACACACACAATTCACACACAGAGACCACTTAGATATCATTCACTGACTGCCTCCAGATGCTTCACACATTGTAAACAGACTGTCAAGGGCTGCTCAGACCTCGCAGACTGTTCAGTTTGTTTACAGACGGGCTATACATCGTTTACCTGTGGTCTTCATCCTGTGTACACTCTCTGACAAAAGCAGACAAGAGGGCAGCATGTACAACCCAGTCAGTGTTATCTTCTTAGCAAACATGAATATATTTGACAATTCTAAACTCCCTTTGGCAGGGAATACTGAACTGAGTGAGGAGTTCACCTTTAACCTTAAGGTCCTTGTGGATTTACAATTAAAATAGAATGTATTGTTATGCTTTCCTGTAAACGCCCACCAATTTCAGCTTGCATAGTGCATTATATAGGTGTTGTGTCAGGTTTTGACTATTGGAATGATGGCAGCTTCAGCTCAAATGTGGTAGCCATGGTTTCATATCAGCCCAGATGGCTTTGTCGGTTGTTGGCTCCTGCAGAGCTGCATATCAGTTTGGTTATAATAAGCGTAAAGACGGAGCAGAAATGTCATATTTTCTAAATGTCTAACTGATGTTGATAGCACATTTAGTAGGACAATAGTCAATGCAAGGCCTGCCCAGCCCGGTAAAACTGGCATCAGACTGGCCATGGATCGATATAATAAGGGTGTTGTGGGTATTTGTCAGCGACTAATCAAATGCTAAAACATAGGACTATTTCAGTTCTGATAAAAAAAATAGCCACGGTTAATTTATTCAACTTAGTTAATGTTCAGCCCACTTGAACTGTCAATATATGATTAATTAACCAATGAATATGGGAGGTGTAGAATATTATTTGTCAATAAATGTGTGGGAATTAAGAGTATTTTTAGTAAATAAATGTGGGGGTATTTAGCCAATAAATGTGGGGGACGTACAGTATTATTAGCCAATAAATGTGGGGGTATTTAGCAAATAAATGTGGTGGAAGTACAGTATTATTAGTCAATGAATGTGGGTGTACTTAGCCAATACATGTGGGGGAAATACAGTATTATTAGCCAATAAATGTGTGGGGGGAGTAGGGTATTGTTAGCCAATTAATGGGGGGGGGTCAAGATTTGTTAGCAAATAAATGTGGGGGGAGTAGGGCGTTGCTAGGTAGTAAATGTCGGGGAGTATAACGTGGTTAGTAGTAAATGTCGGAGAGTAGGGTATTGTTAGGTAGTAAATGTCAGGGAGTAGGGTGCTGTCAGGTAGTAAATGTCAGGGCATAGGGCATTGGTAGGTAGTAAATGTGGGGGGAGTAGGGCGTTGTTAGGTAGTAAAAGTGAGGGAGTAGGGCATTGGTATGTAGAAAATTCGGGGAAGAGGGCATTGTTAGATAGTAAATGTTGGGGAGTAGGGTGTTGTTAGGTAGTAAATGTCATAGAGTGGGACGTTGTTAGGGAGTAAATGTGGGGGAGTGGGACGTTGTTAGGTAGTAAAGATTGGGGACTAGGATGTTGTTAGGTAGAAAATGTTGGGGAACGGGGCATTGTTAGGCAGTAAATGCTGTGGAGTAGGGCGTTGTTAGGGAGTAAATGTGGGGGAGTAGGGTGTTGTTAGGTAGTAAATGTCAGGGAGTAGGGTGTTGTTAGGTAGTAAATGTTGGAGAGTAGGGCCTTCTTAGGGAGTAAATGTTGGGAGTAATGTGTTGCTAGGGAGTAAATGTGGGGGGAGTAGGGCGTTGTTAGGGAGTAAATGTGAGGGAGTAGGGTGTTGTTAGGTAGTAAATGTTTGGGAGTAGGGCGTTGTTAGGTAGTAAATGGGGGGGGAGATGGGCATTGTTCAGTAGTAAATGTGGGGGAATAGGACGTTGTTAGGTAGTAAATGTGTGGGAGTAGGACGTTGTCAGGGAGTAAATGTGGGGGAGTAGGATGCTGTTAGGTAGTAAATGTGGGGGAGTAGGGCGTTGTTAGGTAGTAAATGTTGGATAGTAGGGCCTTCTTAGGGAGTAAATGTTGGGAGTAATGTGTTGTTACGGAGTAAATGTGGGGAGTAGGGCATTGTTAGGTAGTAAATGTTGGAGAGTAGGGCCTTCTTAGGGAGTAAATGTTGGGAGTAATGTGTTGTTAGGGAGTAAATGTGGGGGAGTAGGGCGTTGTTAGGGAGTAAATGTGAGGGAGTAGGGCGTTGTTAGGGAGTAAATGTTGGGGATTAGGGCGTTGATAGGTAGTAAATGTGGGGGAGATGGGCATTGTTCAGTAGTAAATGTGGGGGAATAGGACATTGTTAGGTAGTAAATGTGTGGGAGTAGGACGTTGTCAGGGAGTAAATGTGGGGGAGTAGGATGCTGTTAGGTAGTAAATGTGGGGGAGTAGGGCGTTGTTAGGTAGTAAATGTTGGAGAGTAGGGCCTTCTTAGGGAGTAAATGTTGGGAGTAATGTGTTGTTAGGGAGTAAATGTGGGGGAGTAGGGCGTTGTTAGGGAGTAAATGTGAGGGAGTAGGGCGTTGTTAGGTAGTAAATGTTGGGGAGTAGGGCGTTGTTAGGTAGTAAATGTGGGGGAGATGGGCATTGTTCAGTAGTAAATGTGGGGGAATAGGACGTTGTTAGGTAGTAAATGTGTGGGAGTAGGACGTTGTCAGGGAGTAAATGTGGGGGAGTATGATGCTGTTAGGTAGTAAATGTGGGGGAGTAGGGCGTTGTTAGGTAGTAAATGTTGGATAGTAGGGCCTTCTTAGGGAGTAAATGTTGGGAGTAATGTGTTGTTAGGGAGTAAATGTGAGGGAGTAGGGCGTTGTTAGGTAGTAAATGTTGGAGAGTAGGGCCTTCTTAGGGAGTAAATGTTGGGAGTAATGTGTTGTTAGGGAGTAAATGTGGGGGAGTAGGGCGTTGTTAGGGAGTAAATGTGAGGGAGTAGGGTGTTGTTAGGTAGTAAATGTTGGGGACTAGGGTGTTGTTAGGTAGTAAATGTGGGGGAGATGGGCATTGTTCAGTAGTAAATGTGGGGGAATAGGACGTTGTTAGGTAGTAAATGTGTGGGAGTAGGACGTTGTCAGGGAGTAAATGTGGGGGAGTAGGATGCTGTTAGGTAGTAAATGTGGGGGAGTAGGGCGTTGTTAGGTAGTAAATGTTGGAGAGTAGGGCCTTCTTAGGGAGTAAATGTTGGGAGTAATGTGTTGTTAGGGAGTAAATGTGGGGAGTAGGGCGTTGTTAGGGAGTAAATGTGAGGGAGTAGGGCGTTGTTAGGTAGTAAATGTTGGGGAGTAGGGCTTTGTTAGGTAGTAAATGTGGGGGAGATGGGCATTGTTCAGTAGTAAATGTGGGGGAATAGGACGTTGCTAGGTAGTAAATGTGTGGGAATAGGACGTTGTCAGGGAGTAAATGTGGGGGAGTAGGATGTTGTTAGGTAGTAAATGTGGGGGAGTAGGGCATTGTTAGGTAGTAAATGTGGGGGAGTAGGGCATTGCTAGGTAGTAAATATCGGGGAGTAAATGTGGGGGGAGTAGGGCATTGTTAAGTAGTAAATGTCGGGGAGTATAACATTATTAGTAGTAAATGTCGGGGAGTAGGGTGTTGTTAGGTAGTAAATGTCAGGGAGTAGGGCATTGTTAGGTAGTAAATTCGGGGAGTAGGGCATTGTTAGGTAGTAAATGTGGGAGAGTAGGGCATTGTTAGGTAGTAAATGTCCGTGAGTAGGGCTTTGGTAGGTAGTAAATATGGGGAGTAAGGTGTTGTTAGGTAGTAAATGTCGGGGAGTTGGGCATTGTTAAGGAGTAAATGTGGGGGGGGGGGGGGTTGGAAGTTGTTAGGTAATAAATGTTGGGACTAGGACGCTGTTAGGTAGTAAATGTCAGGAGTAGGGCATTGTTAGGTAGTAAAGGTCAGGGAGCAGGGCATCATTAGGTAGTAAATGTTGGGGAGTATGACGTTAATAGTAAATGTTGGGGAATAGAATGTTGTTAGGTAGTAAATGTCGGGGAGTAGGACGTTGTTAGTTCATAAATATGGGGGGAGTAGGATGTTGTTAGGTAGTAAATGTGGGGGAGTAGGACGTTGTTAGGTAGTAAATGCCGGGAAGTAGGGCATTGTTAGGTAGTAAATCTCAGGGAATAGGGCGTTGTAAGGTAGTAAATCTCAGGGAGTAGGGGATTGTTAGGTAATAAATGTCAGGGAGTAGGACATTGTCAGGTAGTAAATGTTGGGGAGTAGGATATTGTTAGGTAGTAAATGTCAGGGAGTAGGGTATTGTTAGGTAGTAAATATCAGGGAGTAGGGCGTTGTTAGGTAGTAACTGTTGGGGAGTATGATGTTAGTAATAAATGTTGGGGAATAGGGCATTGTCAGGCAGTAAATGTGGTGGAGTATGACGTTGTTAGGTAGTAAATGTCAGGGAGTAGGGCGTTGTTAGGTAGTAACTGTCGGGGAGTATGTTAGTAGTAAATGTCGGGGCATAGGGTGTTGTTAGGTAGTAAATGTCGGGGAGTAGGACGTCGTTAGGTAGTAAATGTGGGGGTAGTAGGGCGTTGTTAGGCAGTAAATTGTCATCAACAATGCCCTACTTCCCGACATTTACTACCTAAAAACGTCCTACTCCCCCACATTTACTACCTGACAACATCCTACTCCCCCATATTTACGAACTAACAATGCCCTACTCCCCACATTTACTACCTAACAACATTCTATTCCCCAACATTTACTATTAACGTCATACTCCCCAACATTTACTACCTAACGATGCCCTGCTCCCTGACATTTACTACCTAACAATGCCCTACACCTGACATTTACTACCTAACAACTCTCTACTCCCCAACATGTACTACCTAACAATGTCCTAGTCCCAACATTTATTACCTAACAACTTCCAACTCCCCCACATTTACTCCTTAACAATGCCCAACTCCCCGACATTTACTACCTAACAATGCCTTACTCCCCAAATTTACTACCTACCAAAGCCCTACTCACCGACATTTACTACCTAACAATGCCCTACTCTCCCACATTTACTACCTAACAATGCCCTACACCCCAACATTTACTATCTATCACTGCCCTAACATGCTACTCCCCGACATTTACTACCTAACAATGCCCTACTCCCCGAATTTACTACTTAACAATGCCATACTCCCTGACATTGACTACCTTACAATGCCCTATTCCCTGACATTTACTACCTAACAATGCCCTACTCCCCGACATTTACTGCCTAACAACGCCCTACTACCCCCACATTTACTACCTAACGATGTCCTACTCCCCGACATTTACTACCTAACAACACCCTATACCCCAACATTTACTACTAACATGATGTAATGTGGCCCACACTACAGCACAGGGCCACATTAACCATCAAAATGTCACACACATGTCACACATGTCATGGCTACAGCACGGGGCCACATTAACTATCAACATGTCACACACACGTCACAGCTACAGCACCACATTAACCACTGACATATCGCACACACGTCATGGCTACAGCATGGGGCCACATTAACCATTGACATGTCGCACACACGTCATGGCTACAGTACGGGGCCACATTAACCATTGACATGTCACACACACATGGTTACAGCACCACATTAACCATCCACATGTCACACACACGTCATTGCTACATCATGGGGGCACATTAACCATTGACATGTCACACACACATGGTTACAGCACCACATTAACCATCCACATGTCACACACACATCATTGCTACAGCATGGGGGCACATTAACCATTGACATGTCACACACCACTTACACTACCTACTCTGTAATGTGGTTACAGCACCACATTAATCATCCACATGTCACACACACGTCATTGCTACAGCACGGGGCCACATTAACCATTGATATGTCGCACACACGTCATGGCTACAGCACGGGGCCATGTTAACCAGTAACAGTAAATGACGGAAACGGCACGAATGACAACGGAAATGTTGGAAAAAACAAAACAAAACCAAGGGACAACGACAATGACAATGAATATCAAAAACCAACTGCAGGCACTACAGGTAGCATACAACACGTTGCAAATAGAATGCACGTGGTTACAAATCTGTGTTTGAGAAGCTCAAAGAACAAAAGAACATCACAAATGAAAAAACAAGGTATAAAACAATAACAGGACTGCGACCAGGACAAAAAGAAGCCACCCACGGATCAGCACAAACAGAGGCGACAAAAAGTGATGGGAAAAAAAAACTCAGCATCATAATACATTGGCATACCGGAAAAAAGAAGCATGAAAACATGGAGAAAACTGTCACAAACATGTAAAAGAAGCAGACTGTGACTTTGGTGGACGGTAGTGACCCAAAGCCTTCCTTCTAGGAAGAAAATGAAAAAAAAAAGAGGCAACACAAAAAAAAACCACAGTACAACAACGAGGCAGACCTCAGACAAAATAAAGACATAGAGGAAACCATTGATACTAGAAACCCAAAATACCAAAAAATCACAAGCAGACAAAGGAGCATCAAAATCCAGCTGGAAAAGGAGTCACACAAAAAAGAACTTCTTCCAGAAAAAAAAAAATGCTCCAGCAGAATGGAAAGCTTCAGCAAGGTAAACACTGAGCCGTCAGATCGAAGCGAAAATGCTAAATGAGAAAACGGGTACAACAAATGTACACACTGCAATGGATGAACAAAAACGAGAAAAAATAAAGTCAAATCAAAATGAAAAGGATGCAATATAAGGTAAATGGAAAAATCTATAAGCCCAACGAAATTTGAATAAAAATAGAAATGCTGAACAGAGAAATCACACCAGAGAAGGCAGCAAACTAGGGAATACACATGGGGAGTGTCTTTCCAGAATAACTCCCCTTTTCAGCAATCTCTACAAGTGAGAAATCACTGGAAAGGATGGTAAAAAATATACATCAGCAGAGCAATACTACAGCTCAATAAAGGCAAAATACCATGAGAAACACGACATAATGAGAATGATTAGACAACACTGAAAATCCATATAACGATAAAGGCAATGCAATGAAGTTTGGAGAACACAGGATTGGTGCAAAAACCAATGATAAGTGTGCTGGAGGACATCGTCCGCGCAAAATTCACACTAAAACGAGAGCCTGAAGGAGAAACTAATAAATGCTCCAGGAAAAGCATTCAGGGAATGCCAACAAAATGCCATATTGGGGCTCAGGTCGTGGTACCTGGAACTGCCCAGTGAAGGCGTAACAGTAAAACAAAGATACAAATAATAATGGGAACATCTCCAAAAAATAAAGAAAGCGGTGCAAGGAAGCATATACAAATAAATATAAACAAAATAAATTAAACGAGAAAAACAAATATGTCATAAAGAAAACTGAGATGTAGTTGATAATGAGAGCAGGGAATGCATAGAAGCTTCCAGCAAGGTAAGGAGGAGGTGCAAAAAACATGCGACGCACAGCTTGCTCAACTTCCGACCACATAGATTTAAAAAGAACAACAAACGTTTCAAACCTCAAAATCAAAGGCATCGAAGGAGAGCGGGACGATATGGCATTGGCATGACGGATGGTATACACTACAATGAGAATATGCAGATATGATCAATGCCAGGTGTCAAAAAAGCATCACGGAGACTGGAAAGAGCAACCACGGGCTCCAAACATAGTATCCACAAACTTGATAAATTTTCATGCTACCAAAACCCTAAAAATCATAGTATAATCAGGTAAATGTTATACACACTGTAATGTTCTCATGTCTTCCTCTATGCGCACAGGTAAAAGGTAAAAGTAATGGAGGTATGCATGTCTATCTATCAAAAGGGGCCATGTTGTGCTGTATGTACTGCACCAGCACATACCACCCGAACCATCAATCACTAAAGACAAATTAAAATCTAAAACAAAAATATCAAAAACTCGCGAATCAAGCAACCACTATCTAAAAATATTATTTAAGTAAAATAAATATTGGTAGAAGAGATTGCAATGCAAACTGGAAGGGGCACACACTTTCGCCCACCTAAACTGCCAGAGTGCATCCAATAAAAAGACATAATAAAAAAATGCATCTAAGAAAAGGACAATTAGATGTATTAACGTTATCAGAAGACATGGTTCATGACAAACACAAAGACAACACCTCAATATAGGATCGGAATAGGCTTGTACAGTAATGACAGAAAGCACATTATGCAATGAACCAACAAAGAAAGGTGGAGGGGTTGCCATTTACTGCCAAAGCCACATAAAAACTAGACACTGAAAAGATAAAACCAAACAGATCTCTAATATGAGCACTTAGAGCTACTATGGGGCCTAATAAAAAATGAAAGCAAGCCAAATGTTTAGCCATAGCGATAGCCTCTATAGGCACCGTCAGGTGGATAATTGATGTATCCTTGATCAAGAACTAGAAAAGAGGCATTAAAACACTGTAAAAAAATCAAACAAAGGCAGAAATCTTTGGTGCTGGGGGACTTCAATGTGAATTACAGGCAGCAATGACAAAATAAACTATGCTGCTCAAACCACCATCAAGTTCTTAGGCCTGCAGAGCCTCATCACTGAAAACACAGGCTAAGCAACAATGCTCAACAATAGACTAATTATTAACTACTCATCCATGCACAAAATGGGGCACTTGAAGTGGGTTATAAGCGACCACGAAACAGTATATGTAACCAGGAAAAAGCTCAAAAGCACAAATCACTATGGAATTACCAAAAATGGCAGGTCCTTTAAAAAACTATCAGAAGATTACATTAAAAAATTCATCTGCACAAAAACAAAACAACATCACACAAAACAGAGATGATGTTGATATCTTTTGGGGACACATCGCATCACAGAAATAAGAAATTATATAAACTGATGAGATGTGTCCCATGAAGAAATTAAAAGTACAAAAAACAAGGGACCCTTGGGTAGACAAAGACCGTAAACACTCATCACAACCAAAAGTAAACGGGGTGATGAAGCAAAACAAACAGATAAACAATAGAAGACAAACTGGCCTACCGCATCGCCCGAACAACTCTCTCAAAGCGGTGAGAACAGCAAAAAAAGAAATACTTAATAAAGCAGGACAAAGACTTCTGGGGGAAGCAACACAAACAAATTTGGATAATGTAAACCTATTATTCCAAAAAAATAACAAGTAGAGCATACAAACTTCCAAGATACGCAAGGGGGCAATGTCACAGGACAAGAGCAGCAAAAACAAACTGAACAGACCACTTTTGCCACAATAGGACAAAAGCTGTCAGAAAAATTCCAAAAAAAGATTGGGGAAAACAGATCAGGATCTGTGGAGACGAAAAAATCCCACCTTGCAAAACGATATGATAGAAGTAAAAAATTAATAAATGGACCATAGACACGAATATAAACCAAGTGAATAGATGAAATACCAACAAATTACAGAAGAGCACTTCCATAAGCCATCCCGGCCACCATAGTAAGACCATTCAACATCTCCTTTGAGCAGGGGCGTTTTATCTCAGCCTGGAATATGGCAACCATCTCCCCATTCACAAGGGTGGAGACAAACAAAACATGGGAAACTAAGGCCAATATCAATTATGGGAAACTACAGGCCAATATCAATTCTTCAAACCCCAGGCAAGCTCATTGAAAAAGTGTTACATAGACACATCAATGAACACCTGGAAAAAAACGATATACTAAACGAAAGACAAGGGGGCTTCAGGAAACTGCACTCCACATCAAAAACAATAGCTAACCTAACAAATGACATAATGGCATCAATGAACCAAAAACAATTAGTTGGAGCCGCCTTCATTGACTTCAGCAAAGCATTTGACACAGTAGACCACAAAATACTACTGGAAAAACTAAAAACCATGGGCATAAAATCCAACACTATGGATTGGATAAGATGCTACCTGAACAACAGGCAACAGAAAACAAAAATAAACAATACACTATCAGACAACCAACCTGTCACATGTGGTGTACCCCAAGGGTCAGTGTTAGGGCCACTACTCTTTATAATCTATATAAACGACCTTGAAAAATGGTTGCAAACTGAATGCCTCCAACTATATGCAGATGACACAGTCATATACGCAAATGGCACCACAGAGGAGGAGGTAATAACTAAACTAAATAAACTCCTACTAAAACTAGATGAGTGGTGTGAGTCCAACAAAATAACCATCAACACAAGCAAATCAAAAACAGTACTCTTCTCGCATAAACAAATGCCAGAAAGAAAACTACACTGTAAGTTAGGAAACCAAACACTAGAAAATGTAGACCATTACAAATACCTAGGCCTTGAGTTGGACAGCCAACTAAACTACAACCTATGTATAAATAAAATTATACAAAAAGTAAACCACAAACTGTGGCTATTTGCAAAGCTAAGAGACTACATGACACAAGAAATGTCAATAAAAATCTTCAAGGGCATGGTGCTCCCCTATTTTGACTATGGAGATGTAAACTACATGGGTGCGAGAAAAGAACTACTAAAAAAACTGCAAACACTGCAGAACAGAGCCCTAAAAATCTGTCTAAGAGTAGACAAGCTGCACCCAACCTATGACATACACAAAAGAACCAAAGTGAAACTACTAGAAAATAGGAGAATAATTCATTTGAAAACATTAGCATATAGCTATAGTCAAAACATTAAACTTCTAACAAAACCACAAAGGGCTACTAGAGCAAATAATGCACCACTACTAAAGCAGACCAGAAGCCAAATAAAAGCTCATGAGAGAAGCACGCTGGAAATGGCTGCCAAGTTGTGGAATGCCCAAACGGTAAAGGAACGACAAATTCCTGACCTAAAAACTTACAAAAAATATCTGTGCAAAATAAGGCTAGGAAACCCCCAGTAAGCTGCACTGCAAAGGGGCATGTGATATGTCACGGCCCACCAGCGGGATGCCCAATGGAAGGTAACCATGCCAAAAGTAGCCAGATAACACACCACACAGCTACGTACAAGCCTATGATATGTAAATAGGAGTAGGCTAGTCTAGTAATAAGAGTAGAAAAATAAAAACATATATACCAAGAAAATCCAAAAAAACTAACATAGGCTACTAACCATACCAACCAATTATCTATCTGCTACTGAAATGCAGGCAATCAAATACCTTATCAGCAGCCACTGTGTGGTAAGATAACACCAACACTACAACTGGCCAGCATTGAAAACAAGCCTGGGTACCCGGGCTTATATGTTATGGACAGTATAAATACAGCCTCAATAAAAAAAAAATTTTTTTAAAAAAAACCATCGACATGAAACACACATGTCATGGCTACAGCACCATATTAACCAACATATACAACTTCCCACTCCCCCACAAAGTTAACCAATTTCCATTCCAATCATGCGGCTCTAAGCACTGAGAACATTGTTGGAGGAGTAGGGTGTTGTTAGGTAATGTATGTGGTGCTGGAGGGAGTAGGGTGTTGTTAGGTAGTGTAAGTGGTGTTGGGGGAGTAGGGCATTGCTAGGTGGTGTAGGGGGGAATGGGCATTGTTAGGTAGTGTATGTGGTTAGGTAGTGTATGTGCTGTTGTGGGGAGTAGGCGTTATTAGGTAGTGTATGTGGTGTTCGAGGAAGTAGGTGTTAGGTAGTGTATGTGGTGTTGGGGGGAGGTGGGGTTATTAGGTAGTGTATGTGGTGTTGGGGGGAGTATTCTTGTTAGGTAGCATATGTGGTGTTGGGGGGAGTAGGTGTTGTTAGGTATGTGTTGTGGTGTTGGGGGGGGGGGAGTAGGCGTATGTGGTGTTGGGAGAGTAGGTTGTTAGTATGATTGGAGGATTGTAATTAGTAGCATTGTTAGGTAGCGTATGTGGGTGTTGGGGGGAGTAGGTGTTGGGTAGGTAGTGTATGTGTGTTGGGAGTAGGTGTTGTTAGTATTAATGTGGTGTGGGGGAGTAGTGTCGTCAGGTAGCATATGTGTGTTGGGGGGGGAGGTAGCGGTGTAACTGTACACATGTGGTGTCGAGGGGGGAGTATGCAGTGTTAGGTAGCGTATGTGATGTTGGGGAGTAGGTGCTGTTAGGTAGCGTATGTGGTGTTGGGGGGAGTAGGTGTTGTTAGGTAGCGTATGTGGTGTTGGGGGGGGGAGTAGGTGCGTAGGTAGTGTATGTGGTGTTGGGGGAGTGGGGGCGTAGGTTTTTGCTAGGTAGGGTATCTGGTGTTGGGGGAGTAGGCAGTGTTAGGTAGCATATGTGGTGTTGGGGGGAGTAGGCAGTGTTAGGTAGCATATGTGATGTTGGGGGGAGTAGGTGTTGTTAGGTAGTGTATGTGGTGTTGGGGAAGTAGGCGTTGTTAGGTAGCGTATGTGGTGTTAGATGGAGTAGGCATTGTTAGGTAGCGTATGTGGTTTTGGGGGGAGTAGGCGTTGTTAGGTAGCGTATGTGGTGTAGGGCGCTGTTGCTGACGTGGGGCTGGATGCGGCGCACACTTACCTCCCTTTCCCTTGGGCCGCTGTCTGGGGTTGGGCGGGTGACTGTGGTAGTAGTGGACGTCTTTCCGGCGCAGCTTTTCTTGAAGGCGTTGCTTCTGTCGCACCGCCCTGTCGTCCAGGTGATTGTGGTGAGAAGGTGGACCCCCGGGGCCGCCTGCAAGCAACACACGTCACGGCTACAGCATGGGGCTACATTAACCATCGACATGCCCCAGTTACGTCATAGCTACAGCACGGGGGACCACATTAACCATCGACATGTTACAAACACGTCACAACTACAACACCACATTAACCACAGACATGTCGCACACATGTTATGGCTCCAGCACGGGGCCACATTAACCATCAACATGTCACACACGTCACAGCTACAGCACCACATTAACCACTGACATATCGCACACACGTCATGGCTACAGCACGGGGCCACATTAACCATTGACATGTCGCACACACATCATGGCTACAGTACGGGGCCACATTAACCATTGACATGTCACACACACATGGTTACAGCACCACATTAACCATCCACATGTCACACACACGTCATTGCTACAGCATGGGGCCACATTAACCATTGACATGTCACACACCACTTACACTACCTACTCTGTAATGTGGTTACAGCATCACATTAACCATCCACATGTCTTACACACGGCATTGCTACAGCACGGGGCCACATTAACCATTGACATGTCGCACAGACGTCATGGCTACAGCATGGGGCCACATTAACCATCGACATGAAACACACATGTCACGGCTACAGCACCACATTAACCACCAACATGTCACACACACGTCATGGCTACAGCACCACATTAACCATGTCACACACACATCACAGTTACAGCACCACATTAACCATTGACATTTCGCACACACATCACAGCTACAGCACAGGGCCACATTAACCATTGACATGTCACACACACGTCACTGCGCCACATTAACCACTGACATGTCAGAACACACATCAGGGCCACATTAACCACCAACATGTCACACACACGTCACGGCTACTGCACAGAGCCACATTAACCATCGACATGTCACAGGCCACATTAACTTTCAAAAGTACAAACTAGTCAGTGCAGTAAGTAGTTCCTAAATATAAATGAAAGATAGTTATTGCCTACAAACGAACTACACCTGTCTGGATGTAAGTAAGTATTGAGGATCCTTTATCGACACTATTTAGGCATTTAATAAAACTACTAGTGAACTACAAAGATCCGACTCTAAGGTCTGAGAATATTATCAATACTATTTAGACCTTTAATAAGGCTACTGGTTAACTGTGAATGTCCGGCTGTAAACACTGAGAACATTATCAATTCTATTTAGACCTTTAATAAAGCTACTAGTTAACTGCGAATGTCCGGCTGTAAGCGCTGAGAACATTATCGATACTATTTAGACCTTTAATAAAGCAACCAGTAAACCGGGAATGTCCGGCTGTAAGCGCTGAGAACATTTTCGATACTATTTAGACCTTCAATAAAGCCACCAGTTAACTGGCAATGTCCGGCTGCAAGCATTTAGAACATTATCTATACTATTTAGACCTTTAATAAAACCACCAGTTAACCAGAAATGTCCAGCTGTAAGCACTAAGAACAATACCGATACTAATTTACTATTTACACCTTTAATAAAGCCACCAGTTAAAGCTGCAGTCTGATGAAAGTATCAAAATTTCAAAACCAAAACATCTATCTAGATTTGATTCTACATATCTAACTTAGATACACAGTATTAGTAAGCATTTGTTGCCACATAAAAGGACATAATAAGTTAATTTAATAGAACCTGTCACTGCTGAAGCCTATGGTGTCAAAGTTTTGGCATGCTTGCCGAAACTACTTTTACATGCTTTCACTTCAAATATCTAAAACGTTAGCCATTTAAAATAAAAGTTACTTCAAACTAAAGCAACGTAGATTATAACAATTAATGTAATGTATTTCTCTCAGAAAATGTCAGAAACTCGAAACCATCGGACTATACAACTTTAACCGTGAGTGGCTGGCCAGAAGCACTGAAAACATTATCGATACTATTTAGACCTTTAATAAAGCCACTAGTTAACCGCAAATGTCCAGCTGCAAGCACTGAGAACATTATCGATACTATTTAGACCCTTAATAAAGCTACCAGCACTGAGAACATTATCGATACTAAGTTATTATTTAGACCTTTAATAATGCCGCTAGCTGGAAGCGCTTCCTACCTGGGCCCGGATGGATGTGGGGGCCGTGGTTGGTGCAGGGATGCGGCGCGGGGGGTGGCGTCCCGTGCAGGTGCGGGGGCGGCCCCACGTGGTGCATGTGTGTCGGAGGTGGCGGGGGCCCGTGCGGGTGCGGGTGGTGGTGGGGCTGGTATTGCGCATGCGTCCCGTACGGATACTGCGGGCCGTAGGGCGTGTAGATCTGTTGTGGCGCCGAGTTGGGTCCACCCTGAAACAAAGCAGCAGCCACTTACTGAGTGACACAGTCAGTGTTCAAACAGTATGTATTCACGACATGCTGATACTGCTAACAGTAACATACGTTATACTATACCCATGGCAGTACGCTAATATTGTTAACATACATTATAATATAGCCATGGCAGTATGCTAATATTGCTAAGATATAGCTTTAACCATGGCAATATGTTAATATTGCTAACATACGCTACACTAAGTATTCGGTACCCATGGCATTATGATAATATTGCTAAAATACAATATAATGTAGCCATGGCAATATGTTAATATTGCTAGCATACACTATACTGAGTATACGGTAGCCAGGACAGTACCTTAATATTGCTAACATATGATACACTGAGTATACTGTAGCCATGACAGTTCATTAATATTTCTAGCATACACAATACTGAGTATACTGTAGCCATGACAATACATTAATATTGCTAGCATATGCTATACTGATTGTACTGTAGCCATGGCAGTACGTTAATATTGCTAACAGTAACATACGCTATACGGAGTATACTAGTAGGTACCGGCAGCAACATTTTAAAATATGCATAGGGTGCAATATTTTTATTCTATCCTGTAGACGTTGAAATTACAAGCCTAAATCAAAAACAGTTAGGTTATAAATGTTATTGTTCTTGAGATAATAATTCTTTAAATGTATTAATTTTGAATTAAAAGTGGAACTGTGACCAAATTTAATAACAAGTGGAATGATGTGAGGGGAGTTCTGCTAACCAATTTCCATTCTACATATATAAATGAAATTAAATTGTCAGTTACTAAATCAATTAGTCAAGCAGATTTTTGAGAAGGCAATGTCAAAAAGTGCAATTCATAACAAAAAAAAGCATTCTGATTTGGCCAAAGTCATTTTCCAAGTGTGGTATTGTAATGGCCCACGGCTCATGTTCAGACTACTACAGTATTTTTTTTAAAAAAATGCAACAAGACTGAATAAATGATAAATAGTTCATATATTCATAACAGTGTAATAGCCTTTTTTTTCAGAGCTCTAGCTGCAGAGAATCAAAAGATATTTGCATCCTAAAATGTCATAAAGTGTAATTGTTTGCATGTAAACAGCATCTATAAGTGAATTTTGTTCAACATTTCAATCTTTGAAAGCTCATTGCAGCAAAAGAACCTTTTGAAACTTCCTCATATTTGGCACAGTATTACAATAACCAATCACTGAGACTAATAGATATGATTGATATCAATATTATATCCAAAAATATGGAAAATATTGAATTTTGATTGAACATATAAAGACAAATTGTCGGAAAACCAAATATATCAATTTGATGAATTTTTAAATGCTCATTGTAGCTTAACCAATTGGTTAAACTTCCTATAAATTGACAGTGCACATTATCTGGAGGTAATACATGGTATCATATTAATATTCTGTCTAGAAATACAAAAAGTGCATTTTGATTGCACTTACAAAAGAAAAGTATACAAAATAAAAAATAAAGATTTGTTCATCAAGCTTTGAACACTCACTGTGGCTCATCCAATAGGTGGATCTTCTTCAAATTTTGCAGACATAGTATATGGAACTAATGGATATTAGCTATGACAATAATTTAGCTAATAATATCAAAATCTGCATTTTGATGGCAAATACAAATTAAAAGTGTCTGAAACCAAAAATATTGATTTAAATAAATCTTTAAATATTCACTGTGGCTAGAGAAATGGTTGGATCTTCCCCAAATTTGGCCCAATATTAGATTATATATTCTCTGATATATCTCAAAAGACATCAATGTCATGTACATGTTTCTACATGGGTGTCACCATTGTGAAACTAGTGTGGTCAGCAAAGACCCAAACAGGTTGGTGTCAATATTCTGTCTGCGGCTCCTTGTACTAACCAGCACTATACTAAGATTGGTATCATTGGAAAGGGAATCAAATTGTCTATCTATATATACAAAATCTTATTAGGTTTAAAATATTTTTTAATTCAGTAGATGGGCTTTAAACTTTCAAAATTATTTAAATTGCAGAATTTGACCTGATTGACCTTTTTGACCTAGGGCAAACCATATATGGTTAGAAAGCTGAGGTCATTGCACTTCTTCTGGTACCATCCATGACTTTCTACGAGGTAGTGCAAGGAAGCGCGAGCCCATTAAAGATACCCTGTTTTCAGTCATTTTCATTTACATCAGTAATGAAGGAATATTCACTAAATACACTCCTTATACAAATGGAGTTTACTTAAATACCAACTTAATATATATTCTATCCCACAACACCATCGGATAGAACATATGTTGATGTTCTAGGTTATGTAATTTCATCTAAATCATATACATAAAGAAATAGTTACAGGCATGTGAATATTGATGAAAAAAGCACCATTCCTGGACTTTTAATGGGCGCTGCCGGTACCTAATACTAGTGGGTATGACAGTACGTTAATATTTCTAGCATATGCTATACTGAGTATACTGTAGCCATGACAGTACGTTAATATTGCTAACTGCACACTGAGTTCTACTTAAATCTGATCAGTTGCATTTAAGATTTAAAAGCAATTTAAGAAAAAAAGTAATGTTTTTGGGGTGTTTTTTTTTTTACATTATGGTGCAGTCACACTATGACGTAATGGACAACGAGTGTCCAACGAGTTGGATTTTCTAAAAACCTGACGACATATGCAAATTCGGGGCCATGTTGGACGACAGCGCGACGACACCGCGGCATGGTCGACGTGGGTGAAACGATGGTCTAACGTCATCGGAACGAGAGAGGACGTAGAAGATATGTGGATTGGTTGTTGGTGTGATGTTGGTTGGTTGTTTGGTTGTTGGTTGTTTGTTTGTTTGTTTGGTTGTTGGTTGGTTGTTGGTTGGTGGTTGTGTGTCTGTGTGTATGTGTGTGTGTCTGTGTGGGTGTCTGTGTGGGTGTCTGTGTGGGTGTCTGTCTGTGTATGTCTGTGTCTCTCTGTCTGTCCATCCCTCCGTCTCTCTGTCTGTGTGTGTGTGTGTGTCTGTGTGTGTGTATGTGTCTGTGTGTGTGTGTCTGTGTGTGTGTATGTGTCTGTGTGGGTGTCTGTGTATATGTGTCTGTGTGTGTCTGTATGTGTGTGTATGTGTTGTGTGTGTCTGTGTGTGTCTCTTGGGTGGCGGTTGGGTGGTCACTGGGTGGTGGTAGCATGGCAGTTGGGTGGTGGTTGGGTGGTGGTTGGGTTGTGGTTGGGTGACGGTTTGGTGGTGGTTTGGTGGCGGTTGGGTGGTGCATGGGTGGTGGTTGGGTGGTGGTTGGGTGGCGGTTTAGTGGTGGTCGGGTGGTGGTTGGGTGGTGGTTGGCTGACACACACACACACACACACACACACACACACACACCAACCACCAACCAAACACCACCCAACCGTCACCCAACCACCACCCAACCGCCATGCTACCACCACCCAGTGACCACCCAACTGCATCCCAACCACCACCCTAGAGACACAGACAGACACACACATACATACACACATAGACACACACACAGACAGACACACACCAGACACAAAAACAAACAACCAACCAACAACCAACCAACCAACAACCAACCAACCAACCAACAATCAACCAACAACCAACCAACCAACAACCAGCCAACAGCCAACAACCAACCAACCAGACGACGTGGTCGTAACGAGAGCCTAACAACGTGACCAAGAGCGCGACGAGTATGTAACGTCGAAGACGAGACCGTAACGTGACCGTGACGTGATGCGAACGAGTTCTGAACTCGTCGAGCTAGGTCCAACTTTTTCAGCATGTCCAAAACCTTGACGTCTTCCCGACGAGAGCGGACGAGAGCGGACGAGAGTGGACGACACCCTAACGTGACCGTAACGAGATCCTAACGTGACCCGACGAGTTCCCAAAAGTCCAACTCGCTGGACACTCGTTGGGCATTACGTCGTAGTGTGACTGCAACATTAATTAATTAAGCTTGGGAAATGTCAATTACAGACAATTTATCTACCTCATTTGACTGCTCCTTGCCATATATCCTGCTAATGCTGAGAGCCAGGCTAGGTAGCAACACATGAATTTTTAAGTCATCGGTTTGACTCGGCCCTGACGACCTGCCACACTGGAAGTGGGTGCTCAGCCAGTTAGTTGTGGGTTGGCTGGTTGTTTTACGTCCTAGCAACATCTAAGGTCATACCGATGTTATTAGTTGTGGGAATAAGCCTTCAGGTTGTTGGCATGTGCAAAACAGTTAACTTCTAGCAAAGTGCAGTCAAACACACAAACACATGCAGCCAGGGTTACTAACATCTAATTATCCTGGTCGCCACGAGATGGTGCTAACTTAACTAACACAATACCGTTGCGTCACACAACACCGGGGGTACGCTTGTCATGTGACTAAAAGAAGGCCAGAGGGGTCCGAATGGAAACGCAGAAAAAAAATCGTTTTAAAAATAAGTAAATAAATAAATACAGGGGCTTAGCTTGGGCTTTTCAGGTGCTACACAGATGGAATAAAGCACCATTGGAATAAAACGCCATGTAAAAGATACTGTTTTAATATTTGATAAAAAAAACAACCCATTATTTCTAATTTGAATATGGAAGCTAGGCCCCCAAAATAAAATGTTGTGTCACAACTCTGTCCTCATTCGCAATACGCGACAGTGACTTTGTCATGCTGTTATTTAATTAGTTGCGGCCAATTTCCTCTTTGGCCTTTTTTTGCTTCGTTGTGCTCCACACTTTCTTGAAACTCAAAGCCAATTGTTTCCGTTTGATTTGTTTTTGTGTGCCTTAAAAAAAGAAATTCAATAGTAGACTGCACTGACCGTTTAGGCAAAGAGGCACACAGACAGGTAGGCGTGAATAGGGTGATGACATCAGGGAGCCTAGGTAGTCTAATGGTTATCACGCTAGCCCCGGTGTGGCGGTTTCAGCGCCCGGTCAGTTTCATGCGCATGCGTCAAAATCTAACAGCATCGTCACTAACCTTATAAATTTAATATAATGTTTTTGGTAAAGATCTTTTCTACATGTGTACAAAGCGATTTGTTTCTAGGTCGTGTGGTTGTAGAGATAGATCACTTTTCCTGTATTTTCTGTATGAAGATTGCTAGCGACCATTGACAATGCCTTGAGTTTGACGGTACGCGCAGTGCAAAACGTTAGTTTTATTCAAAATTAATACAAATCAAGAACCCTAACCGTATAAATTTAATACAGACTTTTTGGTAAAGATGTTTTCTATATGTGTACAAAGCGATTTGTTTCTAGGTGGTGTGCTTTTCTAGAGATATATCACTTTTGCTGTATTTTCTGTATGAAGATTGCTCACGACCATTGACAATGCCTTGAGTTTGAGTCTATACGGGCCGTTGAAACTGACCGGGCGCTGAAACTGCGACACTGGAATGACGAGAAGTGTGGGTTCGAATCCCGCTCTATGCACAATATTTCCTATTTCATCAACCCATGGGCAATTCCTTGAGGACAAACTATTTAATTAATTAATAATATCAATATTAGATGAGTGCGGGAAAAGTGATTATTATTTTACTTAAAAAAGAGTTTCACCCACGATGCTGCTACACTATCTGACGTCTTCTACACACGGAGGTGGGGGTGGGGTGAGGGTGACTGGAGCTGAGAGTAGAAAGATGTAAGGGTGTATACATACATAGTAGCCTACCGTCATAGGAGGCGCGGCCGCCATGTTGGGGGGCTGAGGAGACAGGATGACGTGTGTGAGGATGCCGTTCTCGTCGACAATCTGCTGCACCATGTGACCCGGCGGCACCTGCATCGGCATCGGCAGCGGCGGGCCGTTGTTTGACACCATCCTCACTGTGGCAGGACCTGCAAGAGTCAACAGGCAGAGTCAGCATTACGGTCAGTGTCAGCATCAGAGCTAGTCAGCATTAGTCGGTGTTAGAGTCAGGGTAAGAGTCAGTCAGAATCAGCATCGGTCAGCGTCAGTCAGCATCAGTCAATATCAGAGTCAGCATTAGTCAATATCAGAGTAAGCATCAGTCAGTGTCTGAGTCAGAATCAGAGTCAGCGTCAGTGAGCATCAGAGCTGAGCGGGTTATAATAAACAGAGCTGTTGATGACAGAGAAAGCCACCATTGTTTATTGTGAAGACCCTTCCGTTGCTCTTTGCAAAGACAACCTTTTTTCTGTTTACTTCAAAGAGAGCCTTCTTTTGTTATTTATTGCAAAGAGAGCCTAGCATCACTGTTTATTGTAAAGAGAGCCTTCCTTCACTGTTTATTGTAAAGAGAGCCTCCCATCACTGTTTATTGCAAAGAGAGCCTTCCATCAGTGTTTATTACAAAGAGAGCCTCCCTTCACTGTTTATTGTAAAGAGAGCCTTCCTTTGCTGTTTATTGCAAGAGAGCCTTCCATCACTGTTTATTGCAAAGAGAGCCTTCCTTCACTGTTTATTGTAAAGAGAGCCTTCCTTCACTGTTTATTGCAATCCTTTGCTCTTTTTTTGCAAAGAGAGCTTCCATTTGCTCTTATTGCAAAGAGCCTTCCTTCACTGTTTATTGTAAAGATAGCCTTCCTTCACTGTTTATTGTAAAGATAGCCTTCATTCGCGGTTTATTGCAAAGAGAGCCTTCCTTCGCTGTTTATTGCAAAGAGAGCCTTCCTTCACTGTTCATTACCCACAGAGTCTTAATTTATTACGTGATTTCTGGGGTTTCCCCTACCCGTGTAGTCCACAAACAGGACCCAAAGGGTTCCTTGACGGGTTGTGGGTGGGGTATGTTAAAACAGTTATTGCCCGATATGAGACAATGGGGAGGCTGGGATGAGTACTGACATGAGCCCAGACCAATGCGCATTCCAGGAGCCTGGGGGACAAACCATACACAAGGAGGGTGAATGCTTATTGCAGGACTGATGGTTTCAACCCGAAGCTCTGCTAAAGGTGGAACTTTGATAGTTTGCTCCTTTCACCTGGTGATGGCGGAACCTCGATAGTTTGCTCCTTTCATCCGGTGAAGGTGGAACTTTGATAGTTTGCTCCTTTCATCCACTGACACGTGGAACATTGATAGTTTAACACAGCCAGGCACAGCAAAACACCCCAAAAATTGGGGCAGTCTGATATTAGTTTTATCATAGGGATGTGCCAACTGGAATGTTTTATCACCAACAATGAGCCAGTTGTGGACCACTCTTAAAAGGAGGAAAAAAGGAGTAGGGCTACTGGAGTGTGTGCACACATAATGTTCTCTTTAATAACTACTACTACGGTAGACAGGTTTTCAGCTATAGTTTTATATACAATAGGAATTACCGAGGCACAAGCTTTTGGTGCAGAATAAATTACATTTCAATATAAACTCTTTATCTAAAGATTCAGCACAGTATCCCTACCGTCCAGTGACGGGAATCAGTAATCAACACCCACCACCCAGAAACCAACTCAGAAGCGACGTATTCTGAATGAAATCAGGTAGGATGGCCAAATGAGTTGAGCGCCCACTTTCCATGTGGCATGTTGCGGAATTTGAATACCGGCCAAGTCAAACCAATGACTTTATACATTTTATTCCTGGGTCTTACCCAGCCTGGCACTCACTCAGCATTACTAAGATGACATTAAACGAGTCTGATCCAGTAGACAGCACCCCAGACTGCGAACTGGATGTTAGCAAACGAGCAATGTTCAATTATTCTGGTTCAAACTCTCAACCTATCCCTCATTAGTCCAGCATGGTAGTTCTGCTGTTCTGTGTGGGAAAATCGGCATCCCCACCTGATGAAAGCTTCCTTATTTGGGCATTAGATATATTAACATACCGTCATGTGATTTCCTCAGAAGCCTGCTCTAAAAATACCTACAACAAAAAAGGGAATAAAGAGACCTTTAGCCAATAATGTATTGTTAATCATGTTCCCACCGATAAAATACTATGATTATTAATGGGCACGTTATGAATAATTTAGACGGCCATTAAAGGCGGGATGGACTTTCAGTAGCCCACAAACCGGTCGGCTGCCAACGCGTGGCTTGGCCCACCCCTGCTCCTTATTTGGGCGAGGTGGCCTACTTGAGGGGGTGGGGGTGGTGGGGTCCCACGATGTAGCGGCTCGATGTTCATAACCCTGCCCTGTGTGTGCCTATCGGCAGTGGATGCCATGTGGTTTCTGGTCACATGGTGCCTATTTACAAAACAAGAAGGGACAGTCACGGCGACTGAGTTTTAAATACCTCGGTCTAACAGTTTTGACTTTGGATACATATACAACTCTTATTTATAAGCGTTAGGCAAGATATCGCTATTTGTAAACACTCTGAAACTGGACACAACAGTGTCTCTGAAACTGGACGCAACAGTGTCACACGGTTTAAGTGAAAACATTCCAAATAATAGCAGACTCCATGTGCATATGAAGGCTTACATCTTGTGCATATGTCAGAGTTGAAAAAAAGCTATTTCACTTTTTGTTTTAATCTTATGCAAATTGAGCAATATGTTAATATCACTCACGTAACATGGAAGACAAGCACACATCCAAAACATCATATTAGCATACACAACAAATTCAAACAAGATTGTATTGACTACAGTTAAGCAAACAAGAGTATGCCTTACAAGAAAACAAGTTTTAACAAGCTTGGGTAAATGCATGGTGTAAATTTGTAAATTTTGACTTTATCACTAAATCATACAGGCATACTTTTGATACATTTTGTGGGATAGATTAAATACATGTAGTATTACTAACATACTTAATACTAACATACTTATTACACAGATGCAACAATAATTATTTGACTTGCTATCAACAATAGAACGAATTACTTATTACCATCGTACCGTGGAAACCAAATATGCTGTGTCCTGTGTTAGAGAATCATCAATGTATTAAATATTCATAAAAATATCGCGCTAATATGAAGATGAGTAGATGCATAGTTCTCTGGGCAATATTCTATCAAATGTGGATAGACCAGGTGTGTCTACAGACCCGTTGTTAGACTGTTGACTATACGGCGTGTCTCCAGACAGAGTGTTAGACTGTAGACAATGTGGCGTGTCAACAGTTCCAGTGTTAGGCAGTAGGCGATGTGGCATGTCTACAGACCCTAGATAATGCTAGGACGTCAAACCACACCCCCTGCTGATATGACCCTAGATGTTTTATAGGATATCAAACCCCCACCCCTGCTGACATGACCCTAGATGTTGCTAGGACCTCAAACCCCACTCCCTGCTGCGGTGTGAGGTGACTGGGTTCACACGACCCCAAACGCCGGCTGCGCTGACTGCACAACCCTGAATGTGTGCTCTCTACAAACCAGAAGCACGCAGTCTGACCCGGAAACAGACCCGGCAGGGCACTAAAGCTGTATTCACACGGGGAAGTTAAATCGATTCATATAAATCGACTTGCCTAGTTCGACTCACATGTGCCGTGTGAATGCGCGGCTGAGGCGTTTTAGGGTTGAATCGATTCATATAAATCGTTTAATGTAAAACGCTTCTCAAGGTCGTCTACAGGAACCGATCTACGCTGAATCGTTTTATTTATGACATCACACGCATGCGCAGTCGAGGGAAACATGACAGTCGAGACCTGAGTGTGTTGATTTTCCGGTAAATTTGCTTTATGAACCTGCTACAGGTGCACATATATTTTTTTCATCATTTATTTTTAGGGTTTCACTGCCCAGCAGAAGTTTTGACTGTTCCAAACCAATACGATTCAGTCCATACATATCTAGGTCGAACCCACACTCTCTCGGCCGACATCGACGAACCCAAACTGGCGCTGGTTAGTCTGGACTTGCTCATGCGCAGATATCCACTTCCGCCTTAAACCGATTCAAAGCACTGCCCGTGTGAATGCGAAACACTTTCAAACTCGGTCCGTGTGAATGCGCATCTAAATCGATTCATATGATTCGCCTTGTCTAAATCGCTTTAAACTTTTTCCGTGTGAATACGGCTTTAAAGTCAACAGTGTTAGACGACATATAGCCCGCACAGGCTGCTTACACCTTTCAATGGAAACGAGGCGCTTTCTGTGGAAATTCTCGCAGTTTGAGTGAGTTGACGGTGAGCAGACGACATTTGGCCTGGCGTAGACAATACGCCAGTCCAGCCGTGCCTGATGCTGGCGCCATGTTGCAACATTGCAGATGGTGGGATGCACACGGCCATATTAATAGGTAGGGCCCTCCCAGGCAAACGCCATTAGGTTGCATAATATCTCCTATGGTTTTGGGTTCCTGCCATATTTTTTGTTGGTATATGGGCCATTCTCAGAAACCGTACCACCTTTTTGGTTTTGATGTTATATTGACTTCTTTTTAGAGGGTGGTAAGTAAGATACAGTAAAACCTTTCTAATCGACGACATCCACAGATCAACTAGTGCCCTATCTATATTAATCGTTAGAGAGGTTTTACTGTAGTTATTGTTGACTCTTGTCTGTTTTAATTATGTTAGCAATACTACATGTATTTATTCTGTCCTACAAAATGTATCCAAAATATGCTTATATTAGGTATGTGCCAAACCGCCGATCAGTGGCAGATACTTTCTTACTACAAAACTGATCCAGCAAATCCCACTTTGTTTGTGGAGGGGGGTAGAAAAACTGTTCTATGGTCAGTTTGCATTGGTCAATCTTGGGTAGTCCTAGTCTATTATGTAGTAGGGGCATCCCTTTACAGCTTGGTTTAAAAATATTTCAATTTGGGCAAGTTTTGCTATTCCAATAACAACTTCAAATGTTTCACTCAATTTCAACCTGCAAATTCATACTTTTATAGCAATCTGAAACATTTAAAAAGTAGACTGTGGCATTCTCTGTGGCGGAGTGGTTAGAGTGTCTGACTTTTTTCTAGGTCAGACTCCTAATCTGAGGGTCGGCGGTTCGATTCCTCGTGCCCCCAGCTCTGCCAATTTGGATTTCCACCGCTGTGTATAACTTACAGCATTATCAAAGGCCAGTTGCTCTCATACCATGTCTATGTGGTGTGGGAGGTTAAAAATCCCTTGGGTCGGTAAAAGTGTAGGCTCGGGCTTTCTATCGACCAGCAGTGGAATGAGGAAGACCAGTTGTCTATGACTGAAATTTCCCCTGCTTAAACAACTAATGGACCAAAAAAAAACACAAAAAAACAACCATTATTAATCTTATATACTGTTGAGTTTGAGGAAATTGTGATGATTACATCAAGATTGGCACTATCAGGGATGCAACAGGTATGCACTTCAGCCACTTGTGTTTATTACTTTTTCTGAGACTCACCTCTGCCTCGCGTGACTTGGCATTCACGCCTGGGTCACAGAAATCTATTGCTTTTACCTTAATTTAATGGAAGAAGATAAGGACAAATTTCAGAGATTGAAAACGGCATCACTTCCTTATGGTGCTGTCACACTACGACATTTTGCCCCAACGCGCGTCGACCTTTTTGGTCGAAACGTCGGGACACGTTAACGGCGCGTTGGTACACGTCGGTACATGTTGAGTGATAGCAACGTGTGTACCGACACGTCGGCGCCCGTTGGCGCGCGCCGATCGTTTTGTGCTTTCACAAAACTTTTGACGCGGACCGACGCGCTCCGACGGGTTGGAGCACGCGTTACGGACGCGTTACCAACACGTCAACACCCGTTGCCGGCGCGCCGGCGGAACGCTGGCAGATCGTTGATCAACGTCAGTTAACGTTGGAATTTTTTTCGCCAAATTGCGACCGTTCCGTCGGCGCTTCTACAACGTGCCATCGACGGGTAGTGGGCGCGCCATTAGCGTTGCTCCAGCATTTCTCGGCGCGTTGGAAGTGTTGCCGGCATGCCTGGACGCGTTGGCGGTGGGTGTGGACGCGCTCCCGGCGCGTCCTGATGTGTTGGTGGCGGGTATGTACGCGTTGAAACGCTACTAACACGATACCAACACGATACCAACGCGCTGCCTACACGCCACCAACACGCTACCAAAACGCCAATGACACGCCACCAACACGCTGCACCCCGTCGAACTTTCTCCCACAACGCCGAAAAGTTGGACGTGTCTCTAGTCCTAGCAAATATCTTGCGCGTTGGCGGCGCGCCAGGGGAAACGTCGTAGTGTGACAGCACCATTAAGCCCCAGTCACACCTACCCGGACGGGCCCCGGATTTTTAGCCAGACCACCCCGGATAAAATCGCTATTTTTGGTAGTTTTTGCCTCGCTCTCACACCTACCCGGATGAGCCACGGTCCACAGCCACGGATTAGTCACGGGTCAGCCCCGGATCGGCCCCGGACTACTCCCGGAGTATAAAATGACCCCAACTGCCCCAGATGAGACAGGGATCACCCCCGGACAACCCGGAAGAGTCACGGATCACACACGGATGATGCCGGTAGACCCCAGATTGCAATATTCCCCGGATCACCCGGATGTTTTAAACATTTAAAAACATCCGGGGCCAGCCCCGGATAAGGCCGGACCAGCCACGAATCACCAAGGACCAGCCACGGATTTCGCCGGATCGCCACGGACCATGCCGAATCACGGTCCGGGGCTCGTCCGGCCCCTGATCCGGGTAGGTGTGACTGGGGCATTAATACTCCACCTATTCACATAATCTTGGTGTCATTTTAAAGGTCTTTTCAAGCTCTTTCCAGTGATGCCTTTTGTTTTATTATTGAAGGAGTTTGAATTTTTTGGCACATAATTTTGTGTGAAAGTGAAAATACGAAAATTTACATATTAACAACCCATACATCTACATGAACGTTTTTTCAACTTCTTTTCTTGTAAGAAACAATTCTTTTGGTGTAATTGTGACCGATCAAATCTTGTTTGAATTTGTTGTGTTAAAATGGCATTATGGATGTTACATAGTTACCTTTAACAGTTTTCTCAATTTATCTAACATCTAAATCAAAAAGTGAATTCTTTTTCGACATATGCAGAAAATGTAAACCTACATATGATGATGAATTCTGCTATTGTTTGAAATGTTTTCTGCTATTTTTTGGAATGTTTCCACTTTTGGTTTTCATGTCACAAAAGTGATAGAGTTGCTGAGAACAACCCACATAGATAAATATATTAGGTTGATCATTGTAATCTACTTTACTTGTAGATCGAAGTAACTTATTTTAAAGTGTTAACTTTGGAAATATGTATAGTGAAAACATATACACTGACGTGCACCCTGAAATGCTGTGTTTATGCGTTTTCAAGCGTAACATTGGGGCACCAACCAACAATAAATGTTTGATGACTGCATCAGTATCAGTACCTACATGAGCGTTTGAAATTAAGTTTGCCCGCTTATCCGAGCCAAGTGAGAGTAGGGCACAGACAAGCAGAATATGGTTTGAGCTTTTCCATTGTACAAGTGACAATTTTGGTCTGAGTGAGTCAAAGGAAAGTTTGTTTTATTTAATGACGCCTCTCGAGCACATTGATTTTTATCATCGGCTATTGAATATCATTCTGACATATTTCCTTGGAGGAAACCCACTGCCGCCACATAGGCTACTCTTTACGATAAGCAGCAAGGGTTCTTTTATATGCACTTTCCCACAGACAGGACAGCACATACCACAGCCTTTGATGAACCAGTTGTGGACCACTGGTTGGAACAGAAAATAGCCCAAACTGCAAATGTGTCACTGAGCAGGATCGACAGGATGACCGACACCTTCACAGGTGGACACTCTACTGCCTGAGCTACGTCCCACTCCCATGTCTGAGTGAGTGAGTCAGTGTACCTTGTGGACAGTCAGTGACTCCGTGTGAAGTCATTAAAATATAATTTACATAATTTATTACATTTATTACTTTGTTTTATATGTATAGTTATATTCCCATAGCCATGGAGGTTAACTGAGATAAAGGTAAGTACTGTGGAAAAGTGAAAATTCAGAAAGATAACTAAATACGATGTTTTAATCACACCAGACTTGTTATATGGACAAGTGACACATTTCTAGCACTGTATGTATATGTTCATTTTCATTCAACGATGTATATAATGATATTATTCCCTCATATACTATTGCTACTAGCTTCCCCAATCGTCTGACACGATTTGCCTTAAAACTGTCAATTCTGTTCACAAATGTTCCCATCTACACCTGGATCTGCTTGATATATAACTGCACTAAATGGTATTTGTTTGTCGTCGGTTTGCATCGTAGCAACATTTAAAGTCATATCAGGGCAGTACCGACTTGTGACAGTGCACATTCATGGCAACTCTATAGCGAAGTACCACTAGGAAACCAGGCCGCTGGCACCATGACCCAATATCCAAGTCACATTATCCTGATATTGTGCTAATCAGTCTTTATCATATCCTATTAATGCCCAGCACCAGGCTAGGAAGTGACAAGTATCATATGCCATTGGTTTGACTCGCATGGGATTCGAACTTTCCACCTTCCGCACGGTAAGCCTGTGTGTTCTACCGATTCGGCCACGGCGTGCGGTCACATTGCAATGCAAATATACCCAGCGCATTGAGACAGCGAGCAATGGAAGACCCATGTATACTAATAGAATTATTTCCTCTGTGAATAAACTATTAATATTATGTGTGTGCGCGTGTGTATGTGTGTGAGTGTATGAGTGTGTGTGTGTACACATGTGCGTGCGTGTGTGTGCGCGTGTGTGAACGGTGCCTGGAAGACCCATGCAGCAGTGCTAAAAAAAACCACTTTGTTGAGAGGAATGAATATATTTACCAACAACGCAAGTAATGTACCCCAATTTTCTTTTTAAGAGCTTTAGTTTTTTTTAATTTGATGCGTTCATAGAAGTATTCATCTTTAAAGCTGCATAGTTTAAAGCTGGACAGTCTGATGAAAACATTACATTTCCTGAACCAAAACACTTACCTAGATTTGATTCTACATATCCAACTTAGATAGTGATGCACTTATGAAGCATTTGGTCTGCATATAAGGGAGAACTAATAAAAGAACCCATTACTGCTGAAGCCTATGGTGTCGGAGTTTTGGTATGCTTGCCACAATTAATTTGGCATATTTTCACCTCAAATATCTCCAAATACAATTTAGCCATTTAAAATAAAAGTTACTTCAAACTGAAGTAATGTTTGTTTGTTTGTTGTTGTTTTATGTCCTAGCAACATCTAAGATCATATCAGGATTGGTACCGACTTGTGACAGTGCACACTCATGGTGACTTTATAGTGCTGTCCCACTGGGAAACCAGGCCACCAGCACCATGACCTAGTATCCCACTCAGTCACATTATCCTGACACTGAGCACACCAGTCCTTGCCCTGTCCTAATAATGCCGAGCGCCTGGCTAGGAAGCAACAAGTATCAATTTTTAAGTCATTGGCTTGACTCGACCAGGGTTCGAACCCACGATCTACCAGCACGGGAGACGGACTGAAGTAATGTAGATCATGATGATCAATCTAATGTATTTATCTCAGAAAATGGTTGAAACTCAAAACCATCGGTCTATGCAGCTTTAAGTGAGTAAACTGCCACCAGGGGGTAGCACTACGGTCCGAATACACCACGCTAATCTAACAGACTAGTCCTGATATGACCCTAGATGTTGCCAGGACGTAAAACTCCAACAACCAACATTCTAACAGACTAAACGCAGGCTATGTCACAAATCGACAGCACGCGCTCCAAGCCACATCACTTTATGGCGTTTAATTCCCAGTTATTTTACTTGCCTCCTCGCTGGGGTGCGTGTGTGTGTGTGTCGGGGGGGGTCACCTGTGGGAATGTGCCGGAGAAAGGCAGGTATGTCTATCCGGCAGTCCTTGCCGTACCATGCATCGCCAGACACCGTGTCCTCACCCCTCCCCCCACCTCACCTCACCCCCTCCCCGACACACCCATGAACTCACCGACTTTATTTACATCTATATTTCACACCCAGGCAACGCAGGTTTTATTTATAACTTTCCTAGCAGAACATACCGCTACTGGTAAAGCTTAGGCAATAAGGGCAATGCTTACCAAAATAGTAATTACAAAATAGGAAGGATCACCGAACAGAATGCTGCATATAATAAAAAAACTTTTTTTTTTTTTTTTAATTACCACAGTAAAAATCCCTGCCCCATTGACTATACCTATAGACATATTTCATGTGACGTCAGCACGGGTATCTAGGTCAGTGCGCGAGGCTTTTGGCTGCAAGACACACTGACACACTGCAAACTCAATGGCTATAAGCAATCTTCATAGAGAAAAGGTGAAATATCTCTAAAACCACACCACCTAGAGACACACCGCTTGGTACACATATAGAAAACATATTCAACGAATAGATTATATTAAATTTATACGGTTAGCGGTCTGAATTTCTATTAATTCTGAATAAAATAAACGTTTTGCACTGCGCGTACCAGCAAACTCAGTGCACTGTCAATCGCCGTGAGCAATCTTCTTACAGATAAAGTGAAATATCTCTAAAACCACACCACCTAGAGACAAAGCGCTAGGTACACATATAGAAAACATATTCAACGAATAGATTATTTTTAATTCATAAGGTTAGGCTTCTGCATTTCTATCAATTTTGAATCAACTAAACGTTTTGCACTGCGCGTACCGGCAAACTCAGTGCATTGTCAATGGCCGTGAGCAATCTTCCTACAGAAAAAGTGAAATATCTCTAAAACAACACCACCTAGAGATAAACCGCTTGGTACACATATAGAAAATATATTCAACGAATAGGTTATACTAAATTCATAAGGTTAGGCTTCTGCATTTCTATCAATTTTGAATAAAATAAACGTTTTGCACTGCACGTATCGGCAAACTCAGTGCATTGTCAATGGACATGAGCAATCTTCTTACAGAAAAAGTGAAATATCTCTAAAACCACACCACCTAGAGATAAACCGCTTGGTACACATATAGAAAACATATTCAACGAATAGATTATATTAAATTGATAAGGTTAGGCTTCTGCATTTCTATCAATTTTGAATAAAATAAACGTTTTGCACTGCGTGTACTGGGAAACTCAGTGGCAGTGTGCATTCGTTCTACAGCCAAGCTGCGCGCGCATACACGATGTTTACAAACATTGAAATAGGTCTATACTAGCCACAGTATAACTGAGTTCCATATGTACAACATGATGTACTCAGCATATACAATATAATGAATACAGTATAATGTACTCTGCACGTACAGTACAAGGTATTCTGTGTGTACAATATAATGTACTCTACATGGACAGTATAATGTACTTTGAACATACAGTATAATGTATTCAGTGTGTACAGTGTAATGTGTTCAGTATAATGCACTATGGATATACAGTATACTCTGCATGTAGTCTGGATGTGCAGCACGACCACATAGCATGTATGCTGACTTATGTCGCTCGTCCACTGATTTGTGCACTTCACGCGTTGTGCACACCTTACACACTAGAGGCAGTTGTGCATGAATATGACACAGACCATATTCACATGGGTGAGCAGCAGGGCGCACCGACCACTGGTAAGGATGTGGTGGTGTTGGAACCTTATGGAACACCAGACGGGATGGCCGAATGAGTGGAGCATTTTGGTAGGAACCCACGGGTTCGAACCCTGGTCGAGTCAAACCAATGACTTAAAAATTTATACTTGTCACTTCCTAGCCAGGCTCTCTACATCATTAGGATAGGGAAAGGACTGGCTGGCTCAGTGTCAGGATAATGTGACTGAGTGGGATATCAGGTCATGGTGCTGGTGGTCTGGTCTCGCAGTGGAGCAGCATAATAAAGTTACCATACGTGCGCACTGTCACAAGTCGGTACCTATCCTGATATGACCTTAGATGTTGCCAGGAGGTAAAACTCCAACGACCAACCAACCTTCTGGGACAACGGGAACGGATTGGACTGCAGCACAAATCCACATACCAGTTAAAGACATAATTTATTCTACACAAATATTTGTTGTAGCTAAGCAAAATGATTAAATGATGGAAATTTCAGTCACACTGACCCTCGCAATAAGGTGAAGGTCATTCGAGGCTTTACAGAGGCATCGTGGAACTCGGTAGGAGTGACAGTGGTTGCATTTCCCACATTGGTGGTTACATCTCTAACATTTCTGTTTACATCTCTCACGTGTGACAGGGGTTACATCTCTCGTGTGACAGTGGTTACATCTCTCACGTGTGACAGTGGTAACACCTCTCACATGTGACAGGCTACATCTCTCACGAGTGACTGGCTACATCTCTCACGACAGTAGCTACATCTCCCTCGACAATGGCTACATCTCTCACGACAGTGGCTACATCTCTCACGCGGGACAGTGGTTAGATCTCGTTTCAGAAATACCCAATCATGTGAAACTAGTTGCCACGGTGTTGTGTATAACCTGTCAGACAGACACCCCTCCACGATCCAACCCTCCCACAATCACCTACCAGCCCCACCATGGTCCAACCCTCCCACAATCACTTACCAGCCCCACCATGGTCCAACCCTCCCACAATCACCTACCAGCCCCACCAGTGTCCAACCCTCCAACAATCACCTACAAGCCCCACCATGGTCCAACCCTCCCACAATCACCTACCAGCCCCACCATGGTCTAACCCTCCCACAATCGCCTACCAGCCCCACCATGGTCCAACCATCCCACAATCACCTACCAGCCCCACCATGGTCTAACCCTCCCACAATCGTCTACCAGCCCCACCATGGTCCAACCATCCCACAATCACCTACCAGCCCCACCATGGTCCAACCCTCCCATAATCACCTACCAGCCCCACCAGTGTCCAACCCTCCCACAATCACCTACAAGCCCAACCATGGTCCAACCCTCCCACAATCACCTACCAGCCCCACCATGGTCTAACCCTCCCACAATCGCCTAACAGCCCCACCATGGTCCAACCATCCCACAATCACCTACCAGCCCCACCATGGTCCAACCCTCCCATAATCACCTACCAGCCCCACCAGTGTCCAACCCTCCCACAATCACCTACAAGCCCCACCATGGTCCAACCCTCCCACAATCGCCTACCAGCCCCACCATGGTCCAACCATCCCACAATCACCTACCAGCCCCACCATGGTCCAACCCTCCCATCACCTACCATGGTCCAACCATCCCACAATCACCTACCAGCCCCACCACTGTCCAACACTCTATTCACTACTATGATCTAATTATGTTGTTTAGAATCATGTTTAGAATCATGAATATTCACTTGGGGGTTGAAATAATGTTATTTATGAGAATAGCTCACTCAAAAAGTGAAATTTGGTCAAATTAAATCCAAAATCAAAATGATATTAACGCCGTCAGCGGCGAAATATTGTCGAATGTAAACAAAACAAAAAGCACAAATCTATTCACTGCTACGATATAATTCTGTTATTTAGAATCATGAATATTCACTAGGGGGTTGAAATAATGTTTTTTTATGAGAATAGCTTACTCAACAAGTGAAATTTGGTCAAATTAAACACAAAATCGAGCAATATTAATGTCATCGCCACATCGGCAGTGTTACAACTGCACTTTCTATCCAAACACGATGACAGACGAGGCACTCGTCACGTGGTGTTAATCGCTTAGTGCAAATACTCAATATCAGTACGGGTACCGACTTGTGACAGGGCAGTCATGGCGACTTTATAGTGCTGCCCACTGGGAGACCAGACTGCCAGCACCATGACTCGATGTTCCACTCAGTCAGATTATCTTGATACTGGGCTAACCAGCCCTTGCCATATAGATTAGTTAGACGAATCTTACCTGGGTATAGATGATGGATAACTATTGTTTTACCGAGGTAGGAGCCTCGGGTAGACGTGGGCGAGGGAGAAGGAAGCACATCCGGGTCCAGCAATCTTTACCTACTAATTCAGGATAAAAATGATTCTAAAAAACCAAAAAACTATGGTCATGTGACCTAATCTTGGTACAAGTGATTGAATAGACGTGGCAGGGCGTGGTGGGTGGGCCCTCGCCCACGTCTACCCGAGGCTCCTACCTCGGTAAAACAATAGTTATCCATCATCTATACCCAGGTAAGATTCGTCTAACTAATCTATTTTACCTCGGTATACCGCCTCTGGCTAGCCGCAGGCTTGGGAGACCTTTACGTAATATCATTTTTATCCTGATATTCCTGTTAGTTATTATGATTCTATTATCAAGTCTTATTTAAGTATGTGTGTACAATTGGTATGACAATAAAGCGAAAAGTGCACTTTGTCTCACCTGTGTCTTTTAGTTGGTGAGTAGCCTCTGTGCGATAGGTTGAGGCTTCTGTAGTCGCTTGTGATAATGTTTTGCAAACGATCTAGCAGTTTTCCATCCTGCATGAGCCAGGATCCGTTTCACGGAAATGCCAAGTAATCTGGCCTTAGATACCATTGCACCACGTGTAGAGTGCGATGAATATCTGTTTGTGTTTACTCCTGAAAGTTTTAACACAGTCATGGTCCATCTGGTGAGGGTGTCCTTCGAAATGCCCTTGTGTGGCTTAATAAAGCTCACCAAAAGCTGCCTTGAGTTGCGTATTGTTCGTGTCTTGGATATATATGTCCGTATTGCGGAGACTACACATAATTTGCGATCCTCTGTGAAACTAGTGACACTTATTGTCGACAGGGGATCACCTAAACGATTTGATTTCAACAAAGTTGTTAGATCAAACGTTGCTTCCTTGCTATCGATTTCAAGACCATTGAGCGACAGGGCGACTATAGTTTGGCCCCTGTGTCCTGTAACGAGCAGAAGGAGCAAAGCTACTTTGAAGCCTAATAGCTTAACGTCCAGGAACTTATTCTCTGGCCAGTCCTTGAAGAGTTTAAACACAAGAGAAACATCCCAAAACCTCTTATATTTGGGTTTGGGAGGGTTCCTCTGATAAATTGATCGTATGATCCAGCAAATAACATGATGTTTTCCCATTGTTTCGCCATTAATCCTAGGTAGGATTATTGAGAGCGCACATCTGGCTGCATTGATAGCGCCATACCCTAAACCTTCGTCTTCCAAAAAGCGTAGGAAACGTCCTACCTGGGATATTGTTGGGTTCATAGGCTTAACTTTCTTAAGTAAGCAACAAATACCCCATTTCTTTAAATACGTGGTATACATTTTTACAGTTCCCTTCCTCCAGGCGTGAGAGACCAAACGTTGTTGTGTAATCTTATCCAAGCCGAATTGTTCCAAATATTTATTTAAAAAAGGAATGCTACCAAAGGAGTCGTCGACACGTTTCCGTGGCGCGCTAACGGTCCCTGATGTTTCAGATTTTCTCGGTATCTTGGGAAGCGTAGCATGCTTTTGGCCGTCGCGACTAGTCTCGCTAGCCAGGGTTGAGTGTCCCATTCGGGGACGATGAGGATGGCGTGTGTTTTCTCCATTAGTACCTTTCGGGCGACTTTGCTAATAATGGTAAAAGGGGGGAAAATGTAAAAGAAATGATTTTGCCAAGTTAGCGAGAAGGCATCTATGTGCCAAGCATTTGGTTCTGGGTGCCACGAAACATATTTCTCCAGTTTAAAGTTATTACATGAAGCAAATAAATCTATATCCGGCCAGCCCCATAATTTACAGATTTGTTTGAAAATTGATGGGTTTAGTGACCACTCTAAGTGGTCATGGAAATGGTGACTCATCTTATCGGCAAGGCAATTCTGCGTTCCGGGTATGTGTGTTATTGTTAACCAGACGTCAAACTTTTGCGCCCAATTCCAAATGAGTAGTGCTAACTCGTTACACTTAATAGATTTTGTACCTCCCATATTTCTGACATAAGCCATGGCTGTGGTGTTATCCGTAAGGATACGAACATTATTTTGGGGTACTTTAACAAGGCTGGTTAAACCTAAGTAAATGGCTCGTAATTCTAAAACATTAATATGTTCAGAAATTTCCGATTCTAGCCATCGTCCCCCCGTTGCTACATCATTGCGATGTGCCCCCCAACCTTGGAGTGACGCGTCAGTCGTAACTGTAGTATTGGGCTCACCCATTCGAATGGGATTGGGGGAGTTATCAAAGTGACTTAGCCACCAAAAAATGTCGGCTAGTCCACTTTCAGAGATAAACATTGTCTTTTCAAAGTTACCCTTGGCACGGGCCAAAGCTAGATTTTTATCGATTTCCAGGGACTTAATGTGTGCGGCCCCATATAGAATAGCAGGGCTGTATGAAATCATTATACCGATTAAGACTGCGACCTGTCTTATCTTTGGCCTAGAAATGTCTAACAGCTGTATCGCTGTGTCCCGCAGCTTATCTTTCTTTTGTTGTGTAAGTGACACGGTCATGGCCGTCGTGTTCAAAATGAAGCCTAGACACGTAAGGTGCTTAGTAGGAGAAAACACGGATTTCTTAGCATGGATGAAGAAACCCAAGTTTGAGAACAGTTGACATAAATCTTGAACGGCGAGCTCGCATTGTTCGAAAGATTGTCCCATAATGAAAGAATCATCAATGTATGGAAACATACAATGACCCAGTTTAGCCATGTGTGAAAAAACCGGTTTCAACAACTTAGTAAAAAGTCGTGGCGCACACGCCAAACCATTAGGTACGCAGGTAAATTCAAAAAGCTGGTCATTCCAAACAAACCGTAAATATTTTCGAAACCCCTCTTGAATAGGGACGGTATAGTAAGCATCTCTTAAATCAACACTCGCTAGCCAACACTCGGGGGTGATCAGATCACGAGCTGTTTCTAAAGAAAACATTTTGAAATGTTGGTATTCAATGATTTCATTCAATTTAGTTACGTCTAAAATCATGCGAACAGACCCATCTGGTTTAGGAGTGGAGAAAATATTGGAAATGAATTCACCTTTAGTATGTTGTACTCGTTTGACAATGCCGTTGGCTTCAAAAACCCCAACCTGTTCATTTAGTTGGAATTTTTCGTGTGAATTGAACTTATATGGAAAAGGTGCTCTTTTCTGTACAGGGAATTCTGTGAAAGGAATAGCAATGCCTCTAACAATACTAAGAACCTCTGGGTTAGCGGTTAATTGTTGCCATTGTTCTAAACAATTAACAATGTTGCCCGCTTGAAAAAGGCTTACGTCAGTTTGAGTTTCCTCTGTGACCATGTCAGGGCCAGGCTGCTGAAAAGTTTGTGTGGCGTTCTCTACTTGTTCCCTGGTTTGGGGAACTGCGGCTTGGGGACAAAGTCCCGTTTGTAACCTCGGTTGTCGTTCCAGTTTGAGGATTGTCTGTCGCCTCGACCTCTTCCCCTCTGGCTGAATGCGAAGGATGGGCCTCCCCTGAACGGCCTTCCTCCTCGGCGGAAGCGAAAATCCGTGCGGCTGCGGCGGAACCCGAGTGGGTTTTGTGATTTACGGCCCTTGAGTTCCGTGTTCTTAGCACTCTTAGTGTCCACCTCTACCTGCTTGTACAAATAAGCAAGCTGACCCATAAACATCTTGGACTTGTCCAGAGGTTTGCCTTTGATGGGGGTAGGTCCGGAATAGACGGTGTATTCCTTGCCGTCATGGTCCGTCATCTTCTTTGACCGGGCGACCTCTTTGCCCGCGTCGGTGGTGACGGATTTAAAGACATTTTCGAAGCGGCGATGTGTCATATAGTTGCTCGCTGCAGCGAGCAAGGCAATGCCCCTATCCATTACCCGAGCTAAGGACGAGAACTTATTCTCGGTCTGCATGCGGTCAGCAATGGGGATAATAGAAGTCAAGGAGCCCAAAACTGCCTTATGAATTACAGAAAGGGCAGTTTCATAGCGGCGACGTTCGTCGGACAGATGGATGCCAGCATCCATCTCCTTACACACCGTAGCGGGAATACCTTTGACGCCGGAAATCTGTTCCGTCAATTTATTAATGACCTCAACTGGTTTGAACGTTGTAAAGTGGCCATTGACGGTATTCCTCATCATGGTTGTGGTACGCACCTTCTTCGCCTTTTTCTTGACAATCTTCTTGCCAACCTTAGCACCTATTTTGGCATACACTCCCGCGCGTTCCGTATCGGAATCTGATTCCGTGGAAGAGGAGTCGTTTGACGAGTCCGAGGACGAGTCTTTCTTTTTCTTTTTCTTTTTCTTTGACTTCTTAGGGCGTTTAGCGTTTGAGGCTTTGGTGAACTCGTCACCTGAGCTGCTCACAGTGCGGCGTTTATTGCCGCGCGCTTTCGGTTTCGGAACCTCGGGGGCCGACACCGTGTCCTCCTCGTCATCCGAAAAGTCCTCCCAATCCTCATCAGGGATTTGGGGAGGGCCCACAAAGGAAAGAGCCTGGAATTGGCGCATCTTGTCCTCCATCATGGCTGCCATCTTAGCCTCCCAATCACTTGGTTGAGGTGGCTGGTCACTGTCCCGGTCGGAAACCTGTGCCCCGGGCTGTGGAGACGGCGGAGCCGTAGGCGCTGGTGACGAATCGTAATCCGTAGGGGCAATGCCCTCTGCTGCAGCAGGCTGCTTATTCCGCCGAGTGGCCATCGGTTCCTGTAACGACAAAGGTGTTACTTAACCGGAATCATCTCAACGACACAAAGTGTAACCAGTAAACTGGGTTGAGGTATATGGTACAGAATAGCGTGTATTACAACGTTTCAGTACAGGCGTGAAGCTAAGTTTTGCCATAGGGTTATGGTAACGAAACCAACCAAACGGGGGGTATCGATCCAAAGATCGCCCACTCTCTCTGTTCCGTACACTTCTCCCACCCGCGGCTACGACGCCAGCAAGTTGGAGAAAATATTACGGAACTCGGAGGTTCACCTTAAAACCGGTCTGGGGTGTTTATAAAAAACACCCAGAAGCATCCCCAACAACATCCTCTATTCAGGATCCGGGAGAATTTTCTTAGGAAATGAGCAACTCGGGTTACCATTTCTCCCTGTCTCAAAAACAGGTGTCGATAGAACAAAGGACTATCGGTTTCGTAAGTGCCAGCGGCACGCAGTGTTCTATCCTCAAGTAAAAAACACGTACAAAGTCCAAAGTGGACCTAAGAAAGTTCTGAACTTTCATAAAGGGATGCTATAATGCATCATACACAGTTGATACTAAATTTTTCCTTACTTACTTTGTGATTAAGTAGAGTTAGTAGATAAATCCTGTTGGAGCAACTCACAAACGTCCTCCCGTTGTGAGTCACTTATGCTAATTGCTGGACCCGGATGTGCTTCCTTCTCCCTAGCCTGCGGCTAGCCAGAGGCGGTATACCGAGGTAAAATCTTAGTAATACAGAGCACCAGGCAGGGTAGCGACAAGTATCAATTTTGTAAGTCACTGGTTTGGTCGAGGGGGAGGGATTGAACTCCACTCCGCACGCAAAGCCTGCGCTCTACCCATTCGGCCACCATGTCTGGTTCCTCGCTCAAGTGCTTAGCAGGCATAAGCTGTGTAATGTTAATGCTAATGCTGAAAACACTCATTTATTATGATTTGGTGGAATACTTTATCCAGAAATACGAAGAGTGGACACCATGCGCACACCAGAGTGCGTGGGATGACCTAGTAGCCCCCCCCCCCCCCCGGAACCACTGGCTGGCTGTGGATGTATATTTAAACGAAACATAGAGGCATGCCAGGAGGCTCAATCTCAAGTGTCACCAAATGTAATCAACTAGACCTACTTGCTGTACGGCCATCACGCCGGTCTCAGTGTCTTCTGGGTTCCCCACCTAAACAGCGCGTTTTCAGAAACGCGATTTCACACTGCACGATATCTGTCAGGCTGGCTTCGTTTCAGGCTTTATGTTTCAAAGAATGCCTCAGTGGCATTGCTTAATTACATTCCTGAAATGCCATCACCTATTGTTGCCAGTGAACAGCTTTTGGGAAGAAAGACCATGAGGAAAATCTATAGTAACGAAATGGATTGCCTCCTCTGTTCACCGGACACTGGCCGAATCGGTAGAGTGCAGGTTTCCCGTGTGGAAGGTCGGGAGTTTGAGTCCCAGCTGACTCAAACCAATGGCTTATCAAACTGATACGTGTTGATACCTATCCTGGCGCTCGGCATTACTAGGATAGGACCAGGACTGGTGAGAAGTTTCAGGATAATGAGACTGTGTGGGATATAGGGTCATGATGCTGGCGGCCTAGTCTTCTAGTGAGGCAGCACTAAAACGTCACCATGAGGGTGCACTGTCACAAGTCTACCCTTCCTGATATGACCTTAGATGTTGCAAGGACGTAAAACAACAAACAAACAAAAACAAAGTTCCTCTGTTAATAAAGAAATACCAACCGAAGAAGAAGAAAAAGAAAAAGATCAAAACTGCACTTAGGTGGCTGGACCGATGTGTCGACTGTACAGGTTTGCCGTTTGGAAGTTGCCCATGTTCCACCATTCACCTGAAGCATAATCTTTGCCAGCGATGCAAATCGCCTCCAACAATAACAAAAAAAAGCAGAAATCTAAATGAGTCAGCCTCAACAAACCAAAAACAAATAGCACAAATCCTACTTCTATTGAATCTGACATTAGAAAGAAAAGGACCCATATCACCAAGAAAAAAACAGCAAATGGAAATCCGCTGAAAATGAGAAATTCCTCAGGCATCTTGTGCGGGTGAGCTAGCAACCTTCATTCGCTAACTACGGTTGATGCAATTTCCATAGTTAAAAAAAAAAAATTGTTTACATTCATTGATTAAGTGTGAGAAATTTCAATAGCAAATAATTGGTTAACTTCTTTGCATTAGGTCTAGTTTGGCTCCTCTAACTTCCACTCTTCCCACCACTGATTTGGTCAAAAATTGCTTTTAATCAACTGTAATGACGGGTATTTATCTTTGACCAGCACCTACACTGTCAGGATAATGTGACTGAGTGCGATATCGGGTCAAGGTGCTATCAATACTGCATGGATCATGTCCCTGTATTCCAAGTTGGTACACCTACTAAAGTGATACCAGATGTTGTTAAGGCATCAAGCCCCAATCAAACGATCAATAAATCAACAAGTCCGATGACAATTTTTTTTAGAAATCTAAACTGAAGAATGCTAACCTGTTTCAAGTAGCATGCGGAGCACGTGCACAGGTTTGCGGAGAGCATGCGCAGATGTCCAAATGGACAAACACGATGTACAGGATTTGCTGGATTTTGGACTGTTTTGCAATCTAGTTACAAGCCATAAATAAGAAGTAAGAAAACCTAAATTATTACAAAAACAAAATTCAAAAGATTTAAACCAAATTGGATTATTGTGCAGCGGTGAAAACACCTATCCGTTATGAGCAGGGTAAATAAATTCATCACAAATAATTTGAAATAAACAGTGCAGCCGATGACCCTTTATTTGCAATGAAGCAGCACAAACTGCAAACACTGATAATCTTGCTATTTACCTCACACAAAATGCTCTCCGTGCTCGTGAAATATTTCATGGTCTAAAGGCTATTAGACGTTGTCTAGGCCAGAGCACTTTCCTAATTATACGCTACATTTTATTTATTCGCAGTTATTTGTACGGCGTTTTTTTAATTTCCTCATGCGCTGGGTCAGATATGAGATGCTATCATGCCAGCAGGCCAGGCTGTTACTACTACTAGTCAAAGACCCTATAATACTAAGATGGCTCACTCCCTATCTCTCCCATGGTAATGTAAATTTCGCAGTGCCACCTTGTGGCTGGTTTGATCAGCCCAGCTGCTGGTTGGTGTTTCACATGTAAACACATACAATTATATTATACATGAGATAGGTCAGTATGAATACACATCAATATGAAATTGCTATGAACAAATACACATCATCATCAGCATCATAATCATCATCGCCATCATCACACATCTTTCACATTCATACATTTACACATATAATATACCACCTGTTTAACCAAGAGAACAGCCAGCGCACCAAGTGGTGGGTTTGATCATTTTGACTACACAATACAGGCTGAGTGAGCCGTCTTAGTATTATAGGGTCTTTGTACTAGTGTAGCCAGGCAGGCCAGGCTGCAGCATCACGTGGTGCTACCTGCGGATATGACGTCATCAACAGTGGTGGACTTTTAGCCTGCGGCCCAGGAAACGGAATAGTGAAGCGCCACAATAGTCACAGGCAACCACATTCATTACACTTACCGCACTTGTCACACTCACATGTAATACTTACCGCACTTGTCACACTCACTCGTAAAATTTATCACACTTGTCACACTCACTAGTAAAACATACCACACTTGTCACACTCACTCGTAAAACTTTAAAAAACACTTGTCACACTCACTTGTAATACTTCACACTTGTCACACTCATGCATAATACTTATCACACTTGTCACACTCACTCGTAATACTTATCACACTCACTCGTAAAACAAACCACACTTGTCACTCACTCGTAAAACTTATCACACTCACTCGTAATACTTATCACACTTGTCACACTCACTCATAATACTTATCACACTTGTCACACTCATGCATAATACTTACTACACTTGTCACACTCACTCATAAAACTTAACACTTGTCACACTCACTCGTAAAACGTACCACACTTGTCACACTCATTCGCAACTTATCACATGTGTCACGCCCACCTGTAATATTATTACAGGTGGGCGTGACAAGAGTATTACTAATACTTACCACTCTTGTCACACTCACCTGTAATACCTACCACTCTTGTCACACTTACTCATAATAATTACCACACTTGTCACACTTGCTTGTAATACTTACCACACTTATCACACTTACTCTTATCCTTACCACACTTGTCACACTCATGCACGACACTACACGTGTCACACTTCAGCAGCAGGGCACACCTACCACTTCTCACTCACTCATCACACTAGTCACACTCACCACACTAGTCACACTCACCACATTAGTCACACTCACCACACTAGTCACACTCCTCTCCGGGCACAGATCAATGAACGAGTTCTGAGCCGATGAATACATCCACGAACAGCACAGCGCTGCGTAAGCATGGCACCAGATGTCCGCATGGTTAGAGCCCCCCCCCCCACCACCACACACACACACGTGTGTCTGGTGACAGATTCTGGTGGTCGCTGAATATTTCAAACTGGCTCCAATAGTATCGAACCAGTCCCAATTAGTTAATTCATCCTGCCCTGATGCACCTGCCACCCCCACGGCTTGCCTTCAGACAAACTTGCCTGTTTGCCGTTATTTCCTTCAGACACATTCCTGAAGCTACATCAACAAGGTGAGAATACCAGCATTTTGACACTCACAATGCTATATTGTTACATTCGTTGATTAAGCAAGGAAAATTTCAGTCAAGGACAATTGGTCTTCCTCATTCCACTACTCCGTGGCCTTCCCTAGTAATGCAGAGTGCCAGGCTAGGTAGTGACAAGTATACATTTTCAACTCATTGGTCTGACTCAGCCAGGGTTTGAACCTCATGTGTTCGAACCCCATGGGCTGGCACACGGGAAGCGAACGCTCTATTCATTTGGCCATCCTGCCTTCTCATGATTAAAGCCACTTATGCAAAAAAAAACACAGAGCCGTTAAAACTGCTGGCCTCCATCACAGTATCTCAGGCCTCAATCACACCACGGCTTGCGACCACTTGTGACCACTTTGCGAAAAGAAAAAACATGGTTGCAGGCAGCCTTCTTGTGACAAAAGCAAAAAAAGGCGGGGAAATAATGGTCGGTAATCAGTCCATGCCAGTTGCCTACCACTCGGTGATCGGTGACCAACGGGTAGGCGATCAGGACCGAAATTTGAGGGGTGGTCAGCGACCGCTCACCAAGCAGTAGGCCACTAGTCACCTGGTGATTGGTGACCGATCGGCGACCGATCGGAAATTGGTCGCCGGCTATGCTGACAGGTATATAGAAACTGTGGTTTTCTGGCTTCGTTCACGTTTATCTTGTCACTATGAAGACTCTATATCATTTGCACATTCTCAAATTCCAAATATCAGTCGTCTGTCTACACCACGAGCGGACACAGGATTTCAAACTGCATAATCCGATGAAAGTGTAGTACTCTGCAGTGACCTCTCAGGCAAGAATTACAAACAGGTAGGCCTGGTTATGATGATTGCATCAGGGAGCCTAGATAACCTAATGGTTAGAATGCTAGCTATGGAATGGCAATAAATACGGGTTCGAACCCTGACCTACATGCTATCTTTCCTTTGTTTTTCATCTTTCTCATGATAAAAGCATCCAATTGTCTAAGACAAAAATACTTACTTATAGTTTTCTTTCAACATATCCAACTTAGATACTGGTGAACTCACTAAACATTTCATAACAGTTTGGCACTCCTGTGCTACTTACTATACGCTACCAGGTATGAGCGTGAAAACATGTAAACAAAACTTATATACACAAATTAATTTGGCATGTTTTCACCTCAAATACCTCCAAAGTTAACTCTTTAAAATACAAGTTAGTAAATTAAAGTAGATCATAAAGATCAACCTAATACACTTATCAACAAAATATGGCAAAAACTCTAAAGCATTGGATTATGTAACTTTGTTGACAACTCAGTGCTAAGGCAGTTGGGGAGAGTGAAACAATTCACAACTCAGTTGTCAGTTTGTTTGTCTAACAACCAGTTAACTTGGGTACATATCGACCAGGTTCCAACTGCACTTATTGATTATGCAGTATATTGACGAAACCAGCACTTGATATGGGATTCTGCATCCGCGTTATAATTCCTAGTATATGTTGAAAATATTACAGCACAACAGAATTCGGCCATGAAACCGGTTTGTTTGTTGGGATTTTACATCGCAGCAACAGCTAAGGTCATATCAGGATCCGTGAGCAGCTGTCGAGGTTTTGCAATTAAAAGATAAATTACATCAGGTTGATCGATATAAATATAATCTACCTTATTTCAGTTTGAAGGAACTTTGATCACAAATGGATAACTTTGGAGATATTTAAAGTGAAAACATGCCAAATTAATTTTGATGTGCACATTAAAATTCTGATAGGCCTCAACAGAAACAAATTCAACAAAAGTAACTTTGTATTCCCTTCTACACTACATCAAATGCCTAATAAGTTCACCTGTATCTAACTAAGTTTGGTATGCAGGTATTGCAGGTATAGCAATTGACGCCCCTGCCTTGCAGAGTTGTAAACCACTGCCTTGTGGTACAGGTTCTTGTCAGAATCGAAGGCTAAGGGAGCAAACCCTAAACAGAAAACCATGTCACTGTGGCAGCATTAAGAGCGGCTGCTGTATGAAACTCCCAACATCTCCCGACCAGCCACTGCAGGGACAAATAGTTTTGCGCCTGTCTTGACATGTTCTTGCCGGTGTGAAACCTCTATTTGCTCCGAGAGAGTGCCGCTGGTAACTTGCAAAAGCCAGCAGCACTTCAACACTTTTGCAGGCAGCTTTCATGAAATGTGCACCCGTGCATTGAAGTCAGACTGGTGGGAAATGAATGCAGAGGAGCTGCAGAGAGCTGCAGACAGAAACAACATGAAGGGCTTCTACAGCGGACTGAAGGAAGTGTGGGGACCCGTGAAGAAGGGACCTGTTCACCTGAAATCAACAGATGAAATGGAGACCTTTTCTGACAGCAAGAGAGTTGTGGCAAGATGGAGTGAACACTTCCAGAAGCTACTCAACGTCCCTGGTGACATAGATCACGAAGCTCTGGACAACATCCAGCAGCGCATTACCAAAACATGCCTCGATGAGATTCAAACCATGGATGAGATGGCTAGAGCAATCCCCAGCCTGAAAGATGGCAAAGCACCTGGGGGTGATGGAATTCCTGCTGAAGTATGGAAGCACGGAGGAGACATTCTGTTCAACAGACTGCACCAACTAATCACCAATAACTGGGAGGAGGGTTCTGTACCCCAAGCATGGAAGTATGCCAGCACTCTAACCATCTACAAGAAAGGTGATCGAACAGACTGTGGGAACTATAGAGGAATCTCTCTTCTTTCCATAGCAGGCAAGATCTTCGCCAGGATCCTCCTCAACAGACTATCTATTCACATAACACCTGATGTAGTTCTGGAGTCACAGTGTGGCTTCAGAGGTAACCGGAGCACCGTGGATATGATATTTTGTCTCCGACAGCTACAAGAAAAGTGCATTGAGCAGGACCGACCACTGTACATGGTATTTGTCGATTTCACTAAGGCATTTGATACAGTCGGGAGGACCAGGCTATGGCAGCTACTGAGGAAGTATGGATGCCCAGAGAAGTTCACAACTATGATCGAGGCTCTACATACAGGAATGATGGCAAACGTTAGTGTTGGAGGGGAAGTCTTGGAATCGTTCGGGGTTACCAATGGGGCCGAGCAAGGTTGTGTACTGGCCCCCACGCTCTTCTCCATCTTCCTATCAGCAATGCTCGACAAGGCTTTCCGAAACATGGGGGATGACATCTATATACAGTCCAGACAGAGCGCTGACCTATTCAATGTCGCACACTTCAGAGCGAAGACCAAGACTACTCGGATACTGGTGAGAGAGCTACTATTCGCAGATGACAGTGCACTGGTTGCCCACTCTGCTGAAGAGATCCAAAAAATAGTGGACGCTTTCTCCGATGCATCAAAGAAGTTTGGCCTGAAGATTAACATCAAGAAGACGGAGGTGCTGTACCAACCCAACTCTACAAGAACCCGAGAGGAGGAGATCATGGTTGACGGAAACAAGCTGAACTCTGTTCCGGAATTTACCTACCTCGGAAGCACTATATCAAGTGATGGACGCATTGATGCTGAAATACAGAGGAGGATGGCCAAGGCTAGCGCATCTTTCGGCCGACTACACCAGAGAAAAAGCTGCATGCCTTCATGATGCGACATCTGCGTTCAATCATGAGGCTAACCTGGAAGGACAAAGTGACAAATAAGGAAATACTTGAACGGACGGGGCTGCCCTCTATGGAAGATCTGATCAAAAAGAATCTCCGGTGGACTGGACACCTCATGAGGATGTCATTAGACAGGCTACCAAAGCAGATCCTCTATTCTCAACTGTGTTCTGGTTACAGAAAGAGGGGCGCCCTCGTCTCCGGTTCAAGGATACCATCAAGAGAAACCTGAAGCTGAGAGACATTAAGACCGACTCATGGACGCAACTCTCACAGCAGAGAGCTAAATGGAGAGCGGCAGTCAAGTAATGAAAGCAGTCTTTGTCGCATCGCGACCGACAGTATGATGATGATCTAACTAAGTCAGATAAGGAGAATCAAATCTAGGTAAATGCATTGGTATTGAAAATTTGATATATGGTACTTTTTTTTATTGAAGATTTATACTGCCTATCATGGATAAGTCTGAATAGACTTGTTTCTACCATTAGACAGTTGGTCGATAGAAAGCCCAAGCCTACAGCTTTACCAACCCAAGGGATTTTTAACCTCCCACACCACATAGAAATGGTATGAGAGCAACCAGCCTTTGATGACAGTTATACACAGCGGTGGAAATCCAAATGGGCAGAGGTGATGGCATGGGGAATCGAACCAGCGACCTTCAGATTAGGACTCTGACCTAGAAAAAAGCGAAGATACTCCACCACTCCATCACAGAGAAGACAACAATAAGCGTAGTTAGATCCTGCATTCATGCACAGCTCTCCAGACACAGCCAGCCTCGTGGAATGTCAGACAATGTTGACAATTTGTGATAGTTATATTTACTCGCATGTATCTTGTCGGGCGGCCGCTATAAGACAGATACAGCGGAGAAGGGTTCACAGCAAGGAAAGGAGGAAAAATGGGTGACCACTGGGTCATATCGAGTATACCCTTGCAGGATGAGTTTCGCATTCTGTAATTATTGATATTGTGTGATTTAAACAGAAATTGATGTAGATAAATTTCAAATATACTGCAAACACTTTAATCTGTGCAAAAGTCTTTAATAATTTTGTTTAGAAGCATACAAAAATAAATGTTGGTTCAGCCATACACAAAATAACGCTTGGGTCCAGTGCAGCGGTAGTAAATAGACTCATGAATATTAATTGTTACCTATATACATAAGATGGTTCGACCTTGAACTTGCTAGATCATGGTGTCTACTGGTGTTGTGGTTTGGTGTGCAAAACATTAGTTTTATTCAAAATTCAGAGAAATCCAGACCCCTAACCTTATCAATTTAATATAATATTTTGGCTAAACATGTTTTCTATATATGTACAAAGAGATTTGTTTCTAGGTGGTGTGGTTGTACAGATATTTAATTTTTTCTGTATGAAGATTGCTCACGACCATTGAGAATGTGACTGAATGAGTTTGCCAGTACGCTCAGTACACAAAACTAATAGAAATCCAGAACCCTAACCATATCAATTTAATATAATCTTTTTGGTAAACATGTTTTCTATATGTGTACCAAGCGATCTGTTTCTAATAAAATCTAAGTTTTGAACTGCGCGAACATGAGAAGAGGAGAGTATTTCCGGCAAGTTCAAACGGGCTCAAACGAGTTCAACCGTGGCTGGTTGGGTCGCAACCGTGGCTGGTTGGGTCGCTCCGTAGAGCGCTGAATATGCTTATGATACAGCGGGCCACGTTAGATTATATGTGGGCAGTGTAGTCTAGACTGGGGGCTGTGGCGTGACACACCTTCTTCTGCTTCACGTAATTATGTGGGTCGGCAGAAATGTTCCGTCTCCACCACCGCGCAGTCTAGACAAGCCGGGCGGTGGGTGGGAAGGGGGGGGGGGGGCGGATGGTAAAGGCGAGGTGAGGGAGAGAGGAGAGAGGGGAGGGGGAGGGGGAGAGGTAGAGGGCAGAGGGACTGGGAGGGGATATGTGGGGTGGGGTGCGGTGGGGAGGGAAGGGAGGAGAGGGAGGGAAGGGGAGGGAAGGGGAGGAGAGGAGAGGGAGGGGAGGGGAGGGGAGGAGAGTGAGGGGTGGGAGGCTACATTTTCTGTTCAGAAAGCATGGAATGTAGCGACATGAACCAGCCCTGTCACTGCTGGTGCTGCTGGCGATGACCTACTAATGCCCACAGGCTCAGTATGTTATTGGGTCAGTACTGCTGGCCGTGTCTTCCGCACCACCACCATCACCACCACCCACCCACCGTCAGTAACAGGGTACACTGGCGTCCTCTAGACTCGGTTTCATGGCAACGCCTACTCGCATCCTTCACCTCCAATGCAAATTCTTGTCCAATTGTTCACTGTGCACCTCCACACCTACACCCTAGTTCACCTAGATAACCGATTCACCCCATACTGCAATAGCCTGAGATTGGGTTGAAGAACAACCCTACATAAAAGCTGGGGAAGATTATCTACATGCTGGGTAAATGAAATGAGCAGATAAATTCTTAATTTAAGAAGCAAAATATATCCTTTACATACATATCTTAATATTTACCCACTACATTTGATTTGAACAATATAATAAAAAATGTAGTTTAATAGACTTAGTTTACAACTTCAATCGACCACATTTTGTGGTTGCCATCTTGTCTTTTTGCATTCTCTTTTATTTCACCAACTGTGTGCCGATACAAGTAGTCATTGGATATTGGAACCAGGAATTCCACTTCCTGTTCCATACTAAAGCAGTTTTTGCTCGTATTTAGACTACATTGTCATTCACCCCTCACCCCCAATTTTGCAATCATACTGGTCCTGTTTGACTGGGTGCTCATGTTCGTAAATTTATGTTTGACTGGTGTGGCGGTTTCAGCCGTGTCCCATACTCAGCCATTTACCTATACTCAAACTCAAGGCATTGTCAATGGTTGTGAGTAATTTTCATACAGAAAATACAGAACAAGTGAAATATCTCTAAAAGCACACCACCTATTAACAAATCGCTTGGTACACATATAGAAAACATCTTCACCAAAAAGATTATATTAAATTTATAAGGTGAGGGTTCTTGATTTCTATTAATTTTGATTAAAACTAATGTTTTGCACTGCGCGTACCGTCAAAGTCAAGGCATTGTCTATAGCCCTGTTTACACGGGTGATTTAAAACGCCTCATATAAAACGACTTGCCTAGATCGATTCACGTTTGCTGTGTAAACACGATGCTGTGGCGTTTTAGGCCTGAATCGATTCATATGAAACGCTTCATGTATACCGGGTCGCGAGGTGGTTTATGTGAAGCGATTCAGCTGGTTCCCGGGCGGCGACTAAACAAATAGCAGTACTCGCCGGCTACAGGCTCACCACTAAGGCTGCTGGTTCCCGGCACCGACACACTTTCAAACTCGGTCTGTGTAAACGCGCCATTACATCGCTTCATATAAATCGATTTGTCTAGATCGTTTTAAATTTGCCTGTGTAAACACAGCTAATGGTGGTGAGCAATCTTCATACAGAAAATCCAGGAAAAGTGAAATATCTCTAAAACCACACCACCTAGAAACAAAACGCTTGGTACACAAATAGAAAACATCTTTACCAAAAACATTATATTAAATGTATAAGGTTAGTGACTTAAGACCATTGACAATGCCTTGAGTTTGAGTATAGGTACATGGCTGAGTACGGGACATGGCTGAAACCGCCACACTGGTCCCACACTCAAATCTCAGTGAGACATGTTCATACAACTAGATCGAGTCAAGTCAGGAGAGAATTTCGACACTGCATGTACCTGACAGTGTAGTAGTACAGCAGTGTCATAGGTTTTTGTTTTTTTCATAGCTTTAAGTTGCTGCAAAACTGAAATAAAACTTCATTTTCAAACAATGCTGTGGCTACATTATTTTGAAAGGTATTATCGAATAAAATTTTGCTGCCATTTATTTGGTGAGAATTTGCTGAAATATTCTATTCAAACTCGATCGCTTATGTTTGCGACTCTGCGGAGGTGGGCAGAGCCTTAAAAATATCAATGGTAGTTCCCAATTTAATACATTTACTTACGTCTATATTATTAGGTCAGTGATTCCCTGAGAACACCAGCAGGAAAATCACCCCCCACCCCCAATATGTGCACTCTGTCAATTGAAACTTTAAAGATTATTTATCTACTGGACTTAAAATTACATGGTCCGATGGCTTTTGAATTTTTGTTTCATTTTTTAGATAAATTGATCGTTATAACCTACTAATCATTAGTATGAAGTAATTTTGATGAAAAATGACTAGTTTTGAAGCAATTTGAGCTGAAAGAACCCAAAATACTTTTGACAAGCTTTCCAAACATCCTCTAGCTATGATGTGTATTGACATATCGCGATGACCAGGGGATGTGGGATGACCTAATTAAAATATAGCCTGGTCTCCTGGTATTTTCCACTGATGGCGCCATCATTTGTTTGTTGGCATGTGATGTGATGTGGGCTGACCTACTGATGTAGTTGTGGTAGGTCATGGGATTCCAACTCATGGGTTCGAAACTTGTTTTTAGAACTGCATGGTCTGATGAAGCATCATTTCTTTGGTCAAAATTAAACCAGTTGGAAAAATAGGGTCAAATGTAAGTATGTGGTTTGATTTTGAAAAAGAATTATGACCATACAACTTTATATCAGCCCAGGCTATGGTGCCATCAATACTACCACAGGCCATCCTGGAACCTGACTAAGTTCTTGGAATGAGGGCCAAGGCTAATGAGGCCACGAGATTGACCTAATTGGTTAATGGTGTTCTTCCTTGATGGCTGTTGCAAAGTAGGTGTCCAAAGGGATGGGGTCATAAATTCACTGATGTGCTACCACAAATCCTTATCTAATGAACCAGTATCAAAGTTGGATATATAGAATCAAATTTTGGTTTGTGTTTTGGTTTTGAAAAAAATGTTTTGTACACCTTTAATCTACTAATCAGTTCAAAAGTTAAGGGTAAATATAACAAGGTATGTGAATAATATATTTTACATTTTTGAATTAAGAATTGATGTGCTCATAATACTAAAGCCGAGGCTCAGTACTTCATTGTTATTCAGATAAACATGTGTGCGCGTGTGTGTATGTGTGTGTATTCTTTGTTGGAGTTTTACATCCTGGCACTCCAAGCCATCCCAGCCACTATAGTAGACCTATTCAACATCTCCTTTGAACAGGGGCATTTTATCTCAGCCTGGAAAATGGCAACCATTACCCCTATTCACAAAAGTGGAGACAAATAAGACATGGGAAACTACAGGCCAATATCGATTCTTCAAACCCCAGGCAAGCTCATTGAAAAAGTGTTACATAGACACATAAATGAACACCTGGAAAAAAACCATATACTAAACGAAAGACAAGGGGGTTTCAGGAAACTGCACTCCACATCTAAAACAACAGCTAACCTAACAAATGACATACTGGCGTCAATGAACCAAAAACAATTAGTTGGAGCAGCCTTCATTGACTTCAGCAAACCATTTGATACAGCAGACGATAACATACTACTGAAAAAACTAGAATCCATGGGCATAAAATCCAACACTATGGACTGTATAAAATGCTACCTGAACAACAGGCAACAGAAAACAAAAATAAACAATACACTATCGGACAACCAACCTGTCACATGTGGTGTACCCCAAGGGTCAGTGTTCGGGCCACTACTCTTTATAATCTACATAAACGATCTTGGAAAATGGTTGCAAACCGAATGCCTCCAGTCATATATGCAAATGGCACCACAGAAGAGGAGGTAATAACTAAACTAAACAAGCTCCTACTAAAACTGGATGAGTGGTGAGAGTCTAACAAAATAACCATCAACACAAGCAAGTCAAAAACAGTTCTCTTCTCACATAAACAAATGCCAGAAAGAAAACTACACTGTAAGCTAGGAAACCAAACACTAGAAAATGTAGACAATTACAAATACCTCGGCCTTGAGTTGGACAGCCAACTAAACTACAACCTATGTATAAACAAAATTGTCCAAAAGGTAAACCACAAACTGGCTATTTGCAAAGCTAAGAGACTAGATGACACAAGAAATGTCAATAAAAATCTTCAGGGGCATGGTGCTCCCCTATTTTGACTATGGAGATGTAAACTACATGGGTGCGAAAAAAGAACTTCTAAAAAACTGCAAACACTTCAGAACAGAACCCTGAAAATCTGCCTCAGAGTAGACAAGCTGCACCCCACCTATGACATACACAAAAGAACCAAAGTAAAACTACTAGAAAATGGGAGAATAATTCATCTGAAAACATTAGCATACAGCTATAGTCAAGACAATAAACTCCTAACAAAACCACAAAGGGCTACTAGAGCAAATAATGCACCACTACTAAAGCAGACCAGAAGCCAAATAAAAGGTCACGCGAGAAGCACACTGGAAATGGCTGCCAAGGTCCTGACCTAAAAACATACAAAAAATATCTGTGGAAAATAAGGCTATGAAACCCCCACTAAGCTGCACTGCAAAGGGGCATGTGATATGTCACGGCCCACCGGCAGGACGCCCAATGGAAGGTAACCATGCCAAAAGTAGCCAGATAGCACACCACACAGCTACGTACAAGCCTATGATATGTAAATAGGAGTAGGCTAGTCTAGTAGTAATAGTAGAAAAAATAAAACACATATATGCCAAGAAAATCCAAAAGAATTAACATAGATTACTAACCAGACCAACCAACTATCTATCTGCTGCTGAAATGCAGGCAATCAAATACCGTATCAGCAGCTATTGTATGATTAGATAACACCGACACTACAGCTGGCCAGCATTGAAAACAAGCCTGAATACCCGGGCTTATATGCTATGGACAGTATAAATACAGACCAAATAACAAATATATATAAATAAATAAATCTAAGGTCATATCAGAACGGGTACCAACTTGTGACAGTGCGCACTCATGGTGACTTTATAGTGCTGCCCCACTGGGAGACAAGTCTGCAAGCACCATGACCTGATATCCGACTCAGTCACATTATCCTGACACTGAGCTAGCCAGTCCTTGTCCAATCCTAATAATGCAGAGTGCCTGGCTAGGAAGTAACAATTATAAATTTTGAAGTCATTGGTTTGACTCGACCAGGGTTCGAACCCATTGGTTCGATTCGGATCAAACAATCTTCCAAAATGGGAGACGGACCCTCAACTCATGTGTGTGTGTGTGTGTGTGTATGTGTGTATGTGTGTGTGTGTGTGTGTGTGCATGTGTAATAGTGTGTCTGTGTGTGGGGTGAATGGCGAAGTGGTCCATTTAAAAAAAAAGGGAGAGGAAGGCGGGGGAGGGGCAGATGGAAATTCTACCTCGCTTATGGAATGGAGACCTACACCTGGCAGCTTGGACACTAAATGCGCCACACATCCAAAAAGTGAGTGATGGTCGCGCAGTCGGAAGTGACTGTACTGGGTACATGTGTCTATCTATGTTGGCAGGCTGCCAGCAGGTGGATGGGTGGCGGCAATAGACAGGTTCGGAATTCTGACTGCTCATCCATTGAAAACAGCATCGACAGCAAAACAAATGCGCATGGCCATTGAGTTTGCTGATATGCAGTGCAAAACTTCGATTGTATTCGAAATTAATAGAAATACAGAACAATAAGGCATAAAACTTGGATCCACTCATGCAACATAATAATATAATGAGCATAGGAGTAGCTACAAATACTAAACAAGACAACAGAGGGTAAATGGATTGGCAACTTTATATATATCTCTCGACCAATGGCTCGGTTTTGTTTGTTTGTTGTTGTTTTACGTCCTAGCAACATCTAAGGTCATATCAGGACGGGTACCGACTTGTGACAGTGTGCACTCATGGCAACTTTATAGTGCTGTCCCACTGGGAAACCAGGCCACCGGCACCATGACCTGGTATCCCACTCAGTCACATTATCCTGACACTGAGCTAACCAGTCCTTGCCCTATCCTAATAATGCCGAGCGCCTGGCTAGGAAGCGACAAGTATCAATTTTAAAGTCATTGGTTTGACTCGACTGGGACTTGAACCCACGACCCCACGATCTACCAGCACGGGAGACGGACGCTCTAACTCATTCGGCCATCCCGTCTGGTCTCCAATGGCTCGGAATACCCGTACCAGCAACAAAAAAGAAAAAGAAAAAACAAGCAAGTGGGGTGAGGCAGGTGCTCCAACGGCGTATATACAGGCCAAAACAGGACCGAAGCGCCGCGTGAGCAGGCTCGCAGCAAGGTGGCATAGTACCAGTGAATCAATAGACCGTTTCATAATAACATTGGTTAACATATTCAAATGGACATAATGTATTTTACGCCTACCTATATTTGCATAATTCTTTATACGCCTTATAGGAGTAGCTACAAATAATAAACAAGACAAGAGAGGGTAAATGGATTGGCAACTTTATATATATGGGTCATTCTCAGAAACTGTGTACCACTTGAGGTAGTCTACTTGAAATGCATATTTCAAAGAAACCCATTATTGGAGTGTCAATATTTAGATTTCATCATTTAGCCCAATAATGTGGGAGATATTTTAAATCAAAAGTAAATGTTAATATTGTGTACTATGTATCTTATTGGGATGGATGTAGCTAAATACATAGAAAATTACATCACTAATTTGTGACATTGTCAACAGTATTGAAAATAAAGTGTCACAAACTTAATGAAAACCTCTGAACAACAGCTCATTTCACTTCAAATGGTCATATACAATGTCTTCATTAAGTTGAAGACATATTTTTTTTTTTAATTATGAAATAGTTAACCTTTTCTGGTGTCATTAACAGCGTAACATTTCGTTTCCACTTGCAAGTAATATGAAACTCTGTATCAAACACTGAGTCCAGATACAGTCCAGGAACTATTTTCACCATTTGACACTCTATGCATGGACCCAGTTATGGTATAGTAAAAGATAAATCCTGAAATTGCCCCATAACATTGAAATTTGAGCCGAACATTTGTGTAAAATTGTTGTTTCCACTTTGACTGTTACCGTGCTAATATTTTTTTGCTTTTCTCTTTAATATTCACAAATAAGACAAAACCATAGCAATGAGGTTTCAAATTATTATTACTACTGTTTATAAAGCAAGTGGCATGTGAAATGTCCTAAAAATGTCAAGTTTTGTGTGGAAAATATTTGATTTTGGAGTCAGATTGGTTTCCATGCTATACTGCTATTTATTGGGTGTGAGCATCATTTGACCTACTTAAAAATGCCAGAATATGTTTATTTTCAATTATTCAGATGCAAAAGGACATACACATTGAGGAAACTTGTTTATAGGACTTTGGCAGCGTTTTGATTTTGTGGTACTGATGTCACACTATTGGTACACAACTTTTGAGAAGGACCCATATCTCTCGACCAATGGCTCGGAATACCCAAAGACACTTAAAGAGTGTCCCCCAAGCCATCCCTATCTAGTCAGTTGTCAGCTAATAGAGTCGCCACTCTAATATCACTTACTATTCTCATAGCAATAGATGTCTTCAAGTAGGCATAGATGGAATTGCTCGACAAGTCACCCCTTACCCGGAGTTCCTCCAAGGAAGCTCCGCACAATGATAGGTAAGTGCAACCCCCCCTCCTTAGTGAGTGCGATGAAATTTCCGATGGGTCTAGGACAGCCCTCTTTGCAAAAAGTTCGAACATTCCCTGGTAGATGGCATATGTCAATGTAACCGAGCCACCATTATCCTCAGGAATCCGAAAAGCTGGCTCGTACTGCTCCGTTGGGATCTCCTCAAAGTGCCACTTCACCCAATACACCGCACATAATGACAAATCCGGGCAATTCGCAACCGGAATCTCCAGGCTACGCTGGCCAAATTGGATCGTTTTTGAATGACAGACTCAAATTATCATACCCCAACCAATCTTTAAAAAAATCAGCCCTCTTCAGAACGGCATCTGATAACGTCACCTGACACTCAATGAACTCCATATACTTCCTAATCTGAACATCCCTGGTCAATATTGAGTTAGGGGCGTAGAACTGCTGCTGGTAGACTCTCTGTTCCCTCCTCTGCCAGCCCTGGAAAAAACAGAATCTCTATAAAAAATACTACTACAGCACATACTATGTGCGTTATCGGCAATACGTAGTCTTCTTAGGGACCCCTCCTCATTCAGGCGACTCAACGCATCACAGACAATATTGTCTGCACTAGCAATATGGGTCGATGACACAGTGAAATTGTACTCAACCGCTAGCCAAAAGAGGAGCTGTACATAGAACATCACCCCCACTGACTTCGACCTACCAGTGCATAAGGCAGATTGCACCGTGGCATTGTCTGTCACCACTAGTATTGCTTTATCTCTCCAAAACTCCACCCAATGATGTGACGCTGCCGAATAACCACAACACATCTCCTTAACATTTATGTGCACCTCGCGTGATTTATCCTCAGGTGACACAAAGTGATGGCCTTCGGCCACGTGCAAGCCAACCTCGTCTCGCCTATCAAAAGTCCCTACAATCCAGCTTTGTTCTTGCGATGCTCCGAACCCCCAAGTCGAAGCATCCGTACAAACTGAATTAACAACCGCAAACTTTCCTAAAATAGCTGTGACCCCGTTAAACCTCCGAACAAATGCTAGCCACCACCGAACATCTTCTCTAAACCCCGAACCAAGCCTAATCTTATAGTAGGGATGCTTCAACTTGGCGATCGTGTCATAGATTCGCCTTGTAAATGTCCTCCCACCCCGCACCACCTTTGCACAATGCACAAGGAGCCCTCCTAACCTTTCCAGCTCCCTTCTAGTCACCCGCCTCTGACCAACAAAAGTCTCAAGTATTCTAATCAGCATCAGTAATTTATCCTCTGGCAGGCGCATCTCCAAATTAATCGTATCAATAATAATTCCAAGGAATCTAATTTCTGTCGCAGGCATTATTAATTTATGAAAACTAATATAAAAATCCTAACCGTCTCAGTAATCTCAAAATCACCAACTGATCGTGTCTGGTGTCCTCTGCACTAGTCGCTATGATACAAAAATCATCCAAATAATTAACAAGGCACATCTAACAATAAAGTGGGAAATTTTCAAAAGAATGTAAGGGCTCGACCAAAGCCCCATACACAAGCGATTATCTTCAATAAATGTAAAATCCTGATCGCCCTCAAATCGCCATTTAATTCCCTGTCTTGGCCTATCCTGGGGGTGAATGGGCACCGCTATGTTGGTGTCCTTTATATCTAACGCTGCCAAATAGTACCCCTCATCCATCAACTCTGCTACCGTGTCGACCATGTTATAACTAAATTTAACACAACAATCATCGGTCATATTGTTCACCGAACCACTGTCCGGCTGACTACAATCAACAACGCACCTACCTCCGTCCCCCACCCCCTCCTTAGGAACAACAAATACATCATGAAAGCAAATGGGTCGACCCCGAACCTTCAAAATTATCCCAGCCTCGATTTCCTTCACCAATTCATCATTAATAATACGACCATTCACTACGCGACTTATTACGCTTCCCAACAGGTTCATAGGCTAAGGGACAATCAGCATTTGTCACAGAGAAACCAAACACAATCCCCCTTAATATAAACTGCCATTCAGGGTCCACATCACCCCAAAGGAAAAGTTCAGAAAAGAAACGACACGGTTTCAACTGGGACAACCTGCCACCTATATAGTGGCAACAACAACAAACCCCATCAACACAATCAATTGTAACATGGAAAGTACAAAATGGTCCATCAATATATTCATACAGGGTCACCTCCCAACCAACACCACCCAACAGATCCGAAACAACCAATATATCTGCTGAAAAACCAAGATTAACCCAACTGTGCAAAACCCCAGTATCAGTCAACAATTGTTCAGCAGGCTCAGATAGTCCGTCACGCATCTCACATGAACTGCCAGCTTGAGTGACATCACAAGGCGGTCTGTCCGAATTGTCAACACTCGGCGATGCACAATCATCAACCAATTCACCCGACCGGCCCACGTCGGATAATTGGCCGGGTACACCATAATGTTCCTCAGCTGTTACACCACTCCGACTACAAGTATCCCCGGCCTGTCTAGCATTCTCGGCATCCACCGAACCACATAACACTGCTACGCAATCACTATCACAGGCTCCGATGCCGCCACTCAATATATCGACCGTATATACCGACCCCCGGTGCACAATCCGACGCGGCGTCCTCAATTAACACCTCCCGCCACACTGACTCGATTCCTGGGGCGTCACTAATAATTTGTCGATTACTTGGTCAGTCCATGCACTTTTGACGACGATGTCCCTTAGACCCACATTTTGAACAGAAATGTCCAAATATGCAGTCCTCCTCGGATTTGAAGCAACCAGCCTCACTATTCCAACGAAAACACACCTTCCTGTCATTCCACAACTTTGCTGCATTGGTGCGTTTCCCATTATATTTGCTATGCTGAGGATGCTTAAACTTCATACTCGACAGTCCATAGTATGACACACTTGTACCGGTGTTCGCCTTACCAAATGCAGCAAAACCTGTTGCCTCAGCAAATTTACGTATAGCACTACCGTACTCAATGTGAGTGGCATCTGCGAAATCATAAGTCATCGCACATAGGCTAATGAAGCCAATATGCTCCAACAGTGCCCGGTGGTCAGCTAATCTCATCCCCTCAATATTCAAAGCCCATGTTGCTGTAGCATGGATAAGTTCATGGGGATTAAGATTACGCACCTTCTTCTGGCCATAAGTGAATTTGCATAGCGACTACTTACCCTTTATCCTACGAGACAAGCTATCACTCTGCGAGCTAGAGCTCGCATGGCGGTGGCACCGCCTCCAATGCAACTACCGGCGTGAGCGACCATATGACGAATGGCTGCCATCCTCCTCCTTATCCAATATGGCTGCTGCCGTTGTTGCTGCTGCCCCTTCCGGCACCTCATGCTGTACCGCTGCTCCTAACTGCACGTCCGCCGCTCCACGCACACGTTCCTCACCCTCCTCGTCCTTCTGGGGTCTCTCACGCTTCTCCTAAAATGCCTCACTCGCTTCTTCAGCTCCATTAGCTCGATATCCTTCAATATGTCCTGCTCCCGGTCCTCCAAATTAATCACTGAGACTCCCACTGCCAGCTCACCCGCCTCATCCTGCTTTACCGCCTTGCTTGCCATTTTTAAAACAGTTGTCCCCCCCCTTGGCTTTTCCCCTCCTTCTCTTTAGTACAACACACACACCTCTCCGCCTCCACCCCACTATGTTTTATTCCACAGCTCAAGCAGAAAGGCATATCAATGTACCAAGAACTGAGTAGTGACGACCAGCGGTGACAGCTAGGCAAGTAGGTGATGGCTCTGTGTGCACATGTCCCGTGACCGCTGTGCAAGAAAAAACGTAAAAGAAAAAACAAGCGAGTGGGGCGAGGCAGGCGTATACATAGGCCAACACAGGACCGAAGCACTGCCAGAGCAGGCTCGCAGCAAGGTGGCATAGTGCCAGTGAATCAATAGACCGTTTCATAATAACATTGGTTAACATATTCAAATGGACATAATGTATGTATTTTACACCTACCTATATTCGCATAATTCTTTATACGCCTTATATTTAAGACACACCTATCCATAATTAAGCATTTTGAGCTAAGAAGCATCCAATTCCCCACAAAACAATCAGTCACTTTACTTGGTCTTACTCTTAGTAGGTACTCCAAAGTGTGCGGATACGCTGTCCACATCGCAAAATCTGACATAATTTAACCATTCTAAAACCACTTCAATCTCCACCAATTCTGCTTTGTTTGAAATAAAAATTATATCATGTGAATGCCTGTTCTTGTCTTTTAGGGTGTTCAATTTTTTTAATTAACATGATGAAATAAATTAGTCAATGGACACTTGTTTGGGTGTACCATCAACAGCTCTGTGCATGTTCGCCATTCGGTTTGCATCCAGTCTTAGCCACTGCCTTCCCTAAAATTGCTAACATGCTGAGTATGGTCACCTGAGCTAAAAATAACCACCAATGAAAGATGGAGAAGAAACCGGGCTTCATTAGCATATCAAGCATGGCTGTCTTTGAGCGGGAAATTTTATTGAACAGAAGGAGTGAAAACATTCAGACGCTCATTCTCCTTGAAAAATAATGAGAATCATCCTGAATGAATGAATGAATAAATGAATAAATGCTTGACGGAATACCAGCACACTAAGGGCTATACAATGCCATCAAAATGTCATAAAACCGGTTAAACAGTCCAACGTGCTTTAAAAACGACAAAACTAAGGCCGTACTAACAGTGTCAAATAAACATTTCATACTTGCTTCATTAAAATACTGTGCTCGAACATTTGCAAAGTCAATGTGTTCAATCAAAATATGTTTCACAGTCAGAGGCACTCCACATGGTATGCATTCTGGCTGGTCTTCTGCTTTAAAAGGGTAACTATGAGTCAAATAGCTATGTCCAATTCGCATACGTGCAACAACAGTCTCTACGCATCTATTTCTATGACAAGCACCTGAAAATTTGCCAAGGGTGTGCTGAATTGCATGAAGCTTGTTCATGACAGCTTCATCTCATTGTAATTGCCACTTTTTCCTTATGAGTACACTGATGTGCCTTTTGAGGTTTGTGTGAGGAATGGGAAGAGGTGTAATGCGTTTGTCGAGAGCTTCTTTGGCAGCCATATCTGCAGCCTCATTTCCTCGAATGCCAACATGACTCGGTACGCAATAAAAGAGCACAGTTTTGTGAAGTTCTGAACATAAATAATGTAACCTTTCTAAAAAATCTTGCGGATCAGAGGATTCTTCCAATCCTTGCTCTGAATAGCTTGTAGGCATGATTTTGACTCCGAACATATCACAAATTTTCTATGGGAAGAGGTTTCTACATGGTCCATTGCTAAGAATATGGCATCAAGCTTTGCTGAATATATCGCTCCGTGAAGGTGTGCTAGCCCATGACAGCTGCCGCTGCAGCCTTGTCATCCTTGTAAGAACCATCGGTGTAGATGAACTTATGATCAGAATGTATCTCTTTAACCTCCCTGAACATACTGTTGTAGATCAGAGGGTCAGTTGAATCTTTCCTTGCTTCAGAGATTGCCAAGTTCACATTGACAGCGTATGTCCAAGGTGGTGTGTCTGGATATTGGAATTTTGCAATGTTATCTACATCAAACTTGAGTGTTTCTAATGATTCCTTAATATGTATACCAAAAGTTGGAATGGCCTTGGGTTTATTGGCAAAGAGTGTTTCATTGCTTGGGTTGAAAATGTAGTCATAGGGAGGGTTGCTGGGATTTGCTGCAATCTTGGATGCATAATGTAGAGCGAGCTTTTCTCTTCTCAGCGCAAGTGGAGGTTCCTCTGCTTCTACACTAAGACTCTCCTCTGGCGAAGTTCGAAGCGCTCCAAGACAGAGTCTGAGACCTTGATCTTGAATGGGTTTCAGCATTTGGATGTATGACGGTCTGGCTGATCCATAGACCGTGGAGCCATAACCGAGCTTTGATCGGACCAGTGCACGATAGAGAGAAAGAAGAGTGGCACAGTCGCCCCCCCCACCCCAATTGGTATGAGCAACAACTCTCAGGAGGTCTAGAGCTTTTTGACATTTCTTTTTGACATATTTAATGTGCGAAATAAAGTTCAATTTCTTGTCAAAAATGGCTCCCAAGAATTTGGTTTCTTCAACCACAGGAATCTGTGTTTGGTTGAGATAGATCTCTGGGTCTGGGTGTACACCCAGCTGTTGACAGAAATGCACACACACAGTTTTGCTAAGAGAGAATTTAAAACCATTTTCGTCAGCCCATTCGGCTACTCTGTTCAGGTGATGTTGCAGTTTTCTTTCTATAGCTGCCATTTTTTCTAGACCTGTAACAGAGGTGGAAATTATCTACAAAGAGAGATTCATCAATATCAGGTCTGACACAACCCACAATGCTATTAATTTTGATTATGAACAGTGTAACCGATAAGATGCTCCCTTGGGGTACACCCATTTCTTGGTCAAAGGCTTCTGAGAGAGTACTTCCGACACGGACTCGGCACCACCCATTTAAAAGAAATTGTTCTATAAAAAGAGGTAGTCTGCCTCAATCCACTATCCTGAATGTCTTTCATAATGCCATATTTCCATGTGGTGTCGTATGCCTTCTCCAAGTCAAAGAAAAGGGCAATGACATGTTCACCCTTTATAAAACCGTCTCTCACGAATGTCTCAAGGTGCACCAGATGGTCCATGGTGCTTCTGGTCTTTCTAAAACCACTTTGAGAAGAAGAGATAATAGCAGTCTCTTCAAGAAACCAAACAAGCCTTTCATTGATCATGCGTTCCATGGTCTTACATACACAGTGTGAGTGCTATTGGTCGATAGTTATTGGGATTGGTGGAGTCCTTTCCAAGTTTGGGTATCGCAATTACTGTGGCCTCGCTCCAGCAAGGGGGAAAGTTACTACTCATCCAGATGGTGTTGAATATTTCTAAGAGGCGCATCGTCGTTTCAGCTGGCATATGTTTAAGAATTTGGTAATGGATCTGATCTGGTCCAGGTGCTGTGTCGTGAGGTTTAAACAGAGCAATTTGTAATTCTTCCATGGAAAAAAGCTTATTATAATTGTCTAAATTCTGAGAAATAAAATTAAGAGGCTTTCTTTCTTGCCTTGCTTTTGTTCGTTGGAATTTAGGAGTGTAATTATCAGAAGAGAGAGTTCTGGCATATAGATTCACCTAAGGTGTTCGCTATATCCTTTGGATTTGAAATGTTTTGGCCATTTTTATTAAGATGTTTTATTCTTGCGCCTCCCCCTTTACCACTGATCCTTCGAATCATATCCCAACATTTCTTCATGGGTGTTCGGGTGTTCAGTTTTGATATATAATCTGACCAGCTTTTCTTTTTACTACAACAAATGATATATCTGGCTTTGGCTCTTTTTATTCTGTATTGTTGTAGATTGTACTGTGTTGGCTGTCTCTTGAATTTTTTTTAAAGCTTTCTTATGAGCTTTTACAGCCTTCTTACACTCCTCTGTGAACCATGGTTTTTCTGGCTTTTTAGGGTTAGGATTTGACTTAGGAATACAATTGCTAGCAATGTCATACAGTGTGTCTGTAAAAGCTTCAATGGGATCTTCCACATCTTGCAGAAGATCGCCTGTGATCTTTTCAAGGCAAAGAGAAATTTGGCCCAATTGGCCTTTTGAAAGTGCCATTTAGGCACTCTCATCAGAAGGAGAAAAGTGGCTAGACAAAACAATGGGATAGTGGTCACTACCCCATTGGTCTTCTTCCACCTCCCAAGAAAAATCAAGGAAATCTTGGGGCAAGCACATGGTGAGGTCAATTGAAGTTAAGGAACCTGTACCTGGATGGAGATATGTGGGACTATCATCGTTCCACAGACAGAGATTCTGCCTGCTCATGAAATCTTCTACAATGCGTCCCTTTGGATCGGTATTGTCTGTGGCACTCCAGAGGTGATGGTGGGAATTAAAATCTCCCATTATGATACAGGGTTGGGGTAATTGAGCAAAAAGATTGTTTAAATCCACAGGTATTACAGGACTAGAAGGAGGAAGATATAATGAACAAAATGTTATTGTGTTGTGAAGTGTTATTTGGGCAGCGACAGCTTGTAAATTTGTATTTAAATTAACTTCACTCTATGGCAGAGAGCTTTTTTGTAAAAAAATAGACACCCCACCATGTGCCCTACCCATAGCATCTGTTGTGCCCATTTTGTGATAAGATGCAAAACCTTTAAAAGTCATATTTGCATTATCTATTTTTGTTTCTTGCAGGAAAATTACAGATGAATTATATTTTTGAATGACTAGTTCCAGTTCATTTCGATTTGCCTGTAAACTACGACAGTTCCACTGTATTATATTTGCAGCAGCCATTTAAAACAATAAATATATTCAGTTATAAACAACTAAAATGCTACAGAGGGTGAACTGGAGAGTGAGACTTAGCTCTCGTTCCACTCTCCACCTCCATATCATCCAAACTTGTTGAATAATTTGACATGGTCATTTGAGCCCTTTGATGGTCTTCCAGTTCTTTGTGATTTATGATGTATTTTCTTTGTCACTTAGGGGTTTGTGTTTAAGGGAGGTTGTGATTTTAAATTGCTTGACACATTGTTATTGCTCTTATTTGTTACTTTCTTGCTATTTGATGTTACTTGTTCTTTAGATGTATTAGTTTGTACAGAAATTGAAGTGCTAGTGCTAGGCTTAGGTGTTGTGATACAGTAGTCCTCCAATGTTACAAATTCATTAGCACCCTCAATTTACCAGGACAATTCAGTCTGTGTTTCAACTGAAACACAGACCGACTTGACTGGACTTGGGGCAACAGACTTTATCACATGTGCATATGATGCTCTGAGGCCGACATTCAAACTTTCAACAATCTTTCTTGCCTCTGGGAAACTGACCTGTCTTGTATGCTTAATCTTCTGCACTTCTTTTTCAAATTCATATTTTGTGCACTGCCGAGAGTATGATGGATGATCTCCCTTGCAGTTGGCACATTTAAAAATGGTACTTTCACAAGAATTGTTGTCATGGTTTCCAGTACATTTAGCACAAACCAATTGCTGCCTGCATCTATCTTTACCATGTCCGAATCTTTGACATTTGAAACAACGAAGCGGGCCACGGATATATGTATCAACCCTGACATTTAAATATCCAACTTTAATTGAATCTGGTAGCACTGTTGTCTCAAATGTCAAGATGAAAGCCTGAGTCAGCTTTCTGACACCTTCCCTTTTGATATGGATGTGAAATGCATGTATTCTTTCTGGTCAGCCAATTCTCTAACAATTTCGTCCTCAGAGCAATCAATTAAATCTGCACATCGTATAACACCTTTCCTTGTATTCAAAGTCCTGTGTGGTGTGACCTTCACAGGAACCGTTGCCAGGTTGGTGGTTCTTAGCAGATTGTTGGCGTGTGATTTTTTGCCGAGTTCCAACAAGATACTACTTCCCATTTTATTAACACTGATGGGATCTCCGGCAATGCCTTTGATCCCTTTGGCAATGGCGAATGGTGACATCTTTGACAAAGTATTATCATTGTCTGAGCCCATAATTACAAAAAATCCTGGAAATGTTGTAAGTCCTTTGTTCGGTCCTTTGTTGTCATCATCTGAAGAAGAATCCTTCCTCAATCTCTTGCCGTGTGAAATAGAAATATCCATACTCTTTTCCAAACTTCAATATTTGCAGTCTCCAGCCGTACTCTGACCCTATGAAGATGCACAGAGGAGTGGGGCAGAGCCCAGCACTCTCATGCACAGGGATATGCAAATAATATACTCGCAGGAAACAACATTTTTAATAAAAAAGGATAGCAGACCATTCTAACCTTACCACCCCTTCAATATGGTCCACTATACGATCCATCGAGAACTTACTTCACCTTGATTAGCTCATGAGCAACCGCTTTCTATAACTACCACAAATACAATTATAACAATGCATTCTAAATTTCAAATAGTAATATTCAACCGTAAAACTGAAATGAATAATCTATCATCACATAATTGAATGGCAGTCCTAGGGCATGACACCACCAGCCGATTGATCAAGCCGGGCCAAACTTGACCACCTGTCTAGGAGAAATCCAGTCCGAAGCGATGTGTTGGTTATCCCTCAATCCCCATCATCATCATCATCATGCTGTCGGTCGCGATGCGACAAAGACTACTTTCATTACTTGACTGCTGCTCTCCATTTAGCTCTCTGCTGTGAGAGTTGCATCCATTAGTCAGTCTTAATGTCTCTCAGCTTCAGGTTTCTCTTGATGGTAATCCTTGAACCGGAGATGAGGGCACCCTCTCTTTCTGTAACCAGAAGACAGTTGAGAATAGAGGATCTGCTTTGGTAGCCTGTCTGATGACATCCTCATGAGGTGTCCAGTCCACCGGAGATTCTTTTTGATCAGAAGATCTTCCATAGAGGGCAGCCCCGTCTGTTCGAGTATTTCCTTATTTGTCACTCTGTCCTTCCAGGTTAGCCTCATGATTGAACGCAGATGTCGCATCATGAAGGCATGCAGCTTTTTCACCCGTCATCTGTACACTGTCCAGAGGCCTCGGCTCCGTATAGTAGGGTGGATAGCACGATTGTACGGTAGATCTTGCCTTTGACCCCAATGGACACATGGTGGTTGTTCCAGAGTCCCGGGCGTAGTCGGCCAAAAGATGTGCTAGCCTTGGCCATCCTCTTCTGTATTTCAGCATCAATGCGTCCATCACTTGATATAGTGCTTCCGAGGTAGGTGAATTCCGGAACAGAGTTCAGCTTGTTTCCGTCAACCATGATCTCCTCCTCTCGGGTTCTTGTAGAGTTGGGTTGGTACAGCACCTCCGTCTTTTTTATGTTAATCTTCAGGCCAAACTTCTTTGATGCATCGGAGAAAGCGTCCACTATTTTCTGGATCTCTTCAGCAGAATGGGCAACCAGTGCACTGTCATCTGCGAATAGCAGCTCTCTCACCAGTATCAGAGTAGTCTTGGTCTTCGCTCTGAAGTGTGCGACATTGAATAGGTCAGCGCTGTCTGGAAAGCCTCATCGAGCATTGCTGATAGGAAGATGGAGAAGAGCGTGGGGGCCAGTACACAACCTTGCTTGACCCCATTGGTAACCCCCTCCAACACTAACATTCGCCATCATTCCTGTATGTAGAGCCTCGATCATAGTTGTGAATTTCTCTGGGCATCCATACTTCCTCAGTAGCTGCCATAGCCTGGTCCTCCCGACTGTATCAAACGCCTTAGTGAAATCGACAAATAACATGTACAGTGGTCAGTCCTGCTCAATGCACTTTTCTTGTAGCTGTCGGAGACAAAATATCATATCCACGGTGCTCCGGTTACTGAAGCCACACTGTGACTCCGGAACTACAGCAGGTGTTATGTGAATAGATAGTCTGTTGAGGAGGATCCTGGTGAAGATCTTGCCTGCTATGGAAAGAAGAGAGATTCCTCTATAGTTCCCACAGTCTGTTCGATCACCTTTCTTGTGGATGGTCACAATGCTGGCATCCTTCCATGCTTGGGATACAGAACCCTCCTCCCAGGCATTGGTGATTAGTTGGTGCAGTCTGTTGAACAGATTGTCTCCTCCGTGTTTCCATACTTCAGCAGGAATTCCATCACCCCCAGGTGCTTTGCCATTTTTCAGGCTGGCGATTGCTCTAGCCGTCTCATCCATGGTTGGAATCTCGAGGCATGTTTTGGTAATGCGCTGCTGGATGTTGTCCAGAGCTTCGTGATCTATGTCACCAGGGACGTTGAGTAGCTTCTGGAAGTGTTCACTCCATCTTGCCACAACTCTCTTGCTGTCAGAAAAGGTCTCCATTCCATCTGTTGATTTCAGGTGAACAGGTCCCCTCTTCAAGGGTCCCCACACTTCCTTCAGTCCACTGTAGAAGCCCTTCATGTTGTTTCTGTCTGCAGCTCTCTGCAGCTCCTCTGCCTCAATCACCAGGATCCAATCATCCTCCGACACAGGTCACAACCCACGGCAAACAGGTTGCCCTCATTTAGTCGCCTCTTACGACATGCTCCAGAGGGATACAGTGGGAAAATTCTTATTCTACGAACCCCCTTCCCACAGGGGAAGAATCGTCCTGAAAATTATATCATCAGAAAGCTCAAGTTTTCCTTTACCTAATCAGAACACTATTTGGTTGAGATTTATATCATACTCGGCAAGGTTAGTCTGAGAAATTATCATGTCTTCATGTCTCCAGCACCGGAGTGACAGACATGGTGTTGATTGACATGGTGTTGATTGAAGCTTCTATTTCAGCAGTAAAGCTTGATGTGGCACCCATCAACGATGACTTTAGAGTATGGAAAGTGCCAGACATTGAAAATATTTCTGAAGCCTATTGTTGCCTGAGGGAATCTGTTTAATCATCTTAATAAAGTTAATCTATTTGCGATCTAGACTTGTAGTCAGCTAGCAATGCCTATAAAAGTGAGCTTCAGTTTTTGCCTCATATTAATTTAAAACATGTATCATATGCAGCTTTTGATTTTGATTATTTTGGAATAACAAATAATAGTGTAGTGTAAGTAGAACAGAAGTTATGATATTTCAAAGAATGTATCATTATCCCTGATGATATTCAGTAGATATTAAGGAATTTAGCAAGTTTAGCATGAAATATCTGACAAAATAATAAAGCTAATGGTCTGTAAAAATAAAAATGGAGCCTGTTATTTGTGTTATAGAGAGTGAGATTCTTTAATATTGGGCAAATTATACGCAATATAGCTTTTGTGTTGGGGCCTTAAAAACCTAGATTTCCCTAATTTGGAAATGTACACAAAAAAAGGAATCTTTAAAACCTCAAAATTTTTGAACTTTTCAAGAGATCTATATATATACATTTTATATCACTGGAATCGGATTTAAAAGAAGTATACACCTATATAATTTTAAACACTTAAAAAATCAATTTGGAGTATGTACTCTTAGGCTCATGTTCATGTCACCATTTTTAATTCTTGTTCTAAATTTTAAAATGTCAAATGTGTCAACAGAAACCTGTTTCAAAGAAATATATAACCAATATCTGATGAACCCTACGCAGTTCCTAACCCTATGGATGTTATTAACCATTAAATTTAAATAAAAACAAGAATAAAATAAGTTTTTTGTTTGTTTGTTGTTGTTTTACATCCTAGCAACATCTAAGGTCATATCAGGACGGGTACCGACTTGTGACAGTGCGCACTCATGGTGACTTTATAGTGCTGTCCCACTGGGAAACTAGGCCGCAGGCACCATGATAGGTACCCTACAATCCGCCGGGAGTGCCACTGTCGCCGGACTGGTAAAACTGGTGCAACTTTTTGCGACCTCATGAGCGGCAGAATCATGTCGGAAAAAGGCACCACATCTGAAGCATATGGTCAGTTCTCATAAAGCTGCAACAAACGTGTTTTAATACCACAGGTTTGTTAATAATGTGGTTAGAAGGCTGGAATGAGCTTGTATGCATTCGTCTGTGTTAGGGCTTTCTGGGGATACCAGTGTTGTATCTGTACAATGTTATCTGATAAAACTGTGGCCCATAAATGGTCATATTTCCATAGTTTTTTGACAATTTCTTGGCCAAAAGTAGGTTTAAATGTTTCCTTTTTAGATAACCTGTAAATAGGGCATTCATAACATATGTTCTTACTATTGACTATGTCTCTGCCATTATTAACCCTCAAATTTAAGAGTTCAAGTCGACTGCCTGGATAATAATCAGCATTTTTGTGTTGGGGAAGTTTTAGCATAACCATCCATCTGCAATGGTTTATAGGGGCATATTGGTGTAACCTATCAATAAATAACACTAACTGCACACATAACTTCATTGACATGGTTGGCGCATTCCATATTGAGTGATAAAAATCAGATATTTTAATTAGCATCTATATAGGCATCTAAAACCTAATTTAGTGCAGATATGACCATAACCGTCCATCTTACACTCACATATGTGCTGTGGCATGGATTGTAAGGATTAGTGAAGGATATTCCATATGGCTAACTGCCATGAGTTAACCTTTATATTTGCCAAAGTTTAGGAATAGTTATCTGGTAGCATTTTTATATTTCCCATAACCGTCCGTCTCCCGCTCCAAAATCATAACCGTCCATCTCGCAGCTAGTTTGTACACTAATATGACCCAATATGGCAATCTATTTAACCTCGAAATGAACTGACTTCAGATGTGTAATATTTTTCCTATATCAGGGATGAAAGTGGTCTTCGGGAAAAAAAGCGGAAATGCTGATATTCTCCCATAGGCTTAGCATTGTCAGGGAATCGCGGAAAATGCCCGGAAGTCAGGTTTCGTATATATTGGTATACGCTGAAAGTGCTGCACCGTTTGAACATGTATTAGTTGTGTACGCTGATAGTGCTGCAACCCTTGGAGCATTTATTAATATCAGTAGTATAGGCTGATGGTGCTGCGGGATTGAAAACTCCCGGAAATCCGCGGAATCGCGGAGATCTTACATCCCTGCTATATGTACTATGACCATTGTACATTCTGGAATATACCTATGTGTATTTTTTTGTATACTTTACAGGTTATTTGCATAACTGTCCGTCTCCCCTTTTTAAATAATAAAAATATCTGTACTATGACCATTGTACATTCTGGAATATACCTATCTAATGTAGACACTGTGTGCTATGGGCATAAGGAATGTTAAAACTAAATGTGTTTACTCAGTGTCCTTATAACTATTTACTATGAATTACTAGAAATAAAATTCACCATAACTGTCCATCTCCCACCGGTTTTTGCCCCCACAGCTAAAGCGTTGCAACAATATATTAAAGTTAAGTGATTTGTTTGTGCCTATAGCATAGTTTAACAGATTCCAACACTGTGTTTATTTATTTTTAACTAGGAATGTGTATTTTTTGTATACTTTACAGGTTATTTGCATAACCGTCCGTCTCCCCTTTTTAAATAATAAAAATATCGGCACTGACAAAAGACTTATTCAGCAGAATAAACATATTTACCAACAAAAAAAAATCTGTACTATGACCATTGTACATTCTGGAATATACCTATCTGATGTAGATAGACACTGTGTGTTATAGGCATAAGGAATGTTAAAACTAAATGTGTTTACTCAGTGTCCTTATAACTATTTACTATATATTACTGGAAATATGAACATAACCGTCCGTCTGCAATAATAAAATGGTTACCCCTAAAAAGTGCTTTAGGCTAGGAGAATAAAGTTTATATTTCTGAAAAGATCAAGATTATGGCATATAATTGAATGTTTTTTCTAAGGAAAAGATCTTATTCCATATTAATTGGAGCAACTAGTACATAGTTACTTAGAAAAAACAGCATAGTTGTGGGTGGTACAGATAAGTTCAGTCCTTCGCCATGAAATAAAAATGTAAAAGTAGGAAATATTTCTGACATATTTACATTGACAAATATGTTGAACATGTATATAAATTAAGAAATCATAGGGTAACAGGTATTAACTAGGTATATATATGCTTTATGTATATGGAAATATGTGCAGACGGACGGTTATGGTCAGTAAGGAAACTTATTCTTCAAATAGTCACAGAATGGTCAATTTTTAGAGTTAACTTGCCCAAATTCTGTCACTAATGTACCAATATGTAGTGAATAGTCAGCTTAGAGCTGAAATGATATAAGGAATTCCTAGAATACACCCTCAGAACTCTAAATGTTGCAGTTTGATGAGAATCGACCATATGCACACTGCATTCATTGCTACATCAGTTTTTGAAGCACCAAAGACTTCAGCACAGATAGAGACTATTTTCATTGTTGTTGTATGATGTTTGAAAGGCATTTTACTAAGCCATTCAAGTCTTCAGGTGCAAAAATCGGAGGTAAAACTGCCAGGAATGTGCATGTTAACTATCAGAATGTGAAACTTTAGCATTTTTTCTCCCTAAAAATGGTCATACATGTCTGGATACTTAGTGTAGTGCCACCTGAATGTTTACATCCTGGAGACAGGATAGAACACTTCTACTGAGCTGCTTGTTGGAGACACATATCAATACATGGTGCCAGGAGTAAAAAGCTGATAATAATGGCAGATCACAAGATACAACCACCAGGATATCTTAAGCTGAAAGAGGAGAATGTGGCAGATCATTGGGAAAAGTGGAGGAAGCAACTCAACTGGTATTTTGTGGCAGCAGGGGTGCCAGAGGATGCAGACAAGAGGAGGGTTGCAATGCTACTCACCTATGGTGGCCCAGATGCAATGGAAGTCTTTGAAACATTTGAATATCAAGAGGGTGAGTCAGAGGATGATTTCAAATGTGTAATACAAAAGTTTGATGAATTGTGTCGACCACAAAAGAATATCACATATAAAAGATACAAGTTCTGGAGTAGGCGCCAAGAAGCTGGTGAGACATTGGATGCATTTGTCACAAACTTGCGCACATTGGCAGCCACCTGTGAGCTGGGAAACCTCCGTGACGAACTAGTACGGGATATGTTAGTTCTGGGCATCTCAGATGCATGTATGCGTGAGAAGATGTTGAGGGATAGGAATCTAACACTGAGGTCAACCATAGAAACCTGTCGAGTGGCGGCAAGAGCGCGATCACAAGCGAAGATCCTGAACCCTGGGGAAGCACGGGAGACTGTAGCTGCCATTAGTCGCCCGCCGAACCAGTTAGGAGGAGATCAAGTGGGAAGCGGACAAGGCCGTCATATTGAGTCACGAAATCATAACAAGCTGGAGACCCGTGGAAATGATTATGACTGCCGTCGGTGTGGTCGTAGGCATGGACCTAGGAACTGCCCAGCATGGAAGTTTAGGTGTGGGAAGTGTTCGATAAAAGGTCACTATACAAAGATGTGTACGGCGAAGGTGAGAGTGGTTGAAGCATTTGATGACGAGCATGCTGAGAGCTCGGGCTATGAACCAGAACTATTTGTGGGTATGGTTGAAACGGTGAAAGTTGCACCGGACTACACATCTGTAGTTGGCATTCACCATATACAGTTGGGGAAAGACTCACAGTGGGTACATGCAGTTGATATAAATGGAGAGTTAGTCCCTATGAAGCTGGATACAGGAGCAGGAGCAAATCTATTAAATAAGGAGGACTATGGTAAGCTACAGGATAGACCTAAAGTGCATAAGGCCGGAGTCAGGCTCAGTGATTATAATGGACGTGACATTCCCGTGGTCGGCTCCTGCGTGGTAACAGTTCGTGCAAAAGTCGGAAGTCATCCACTGAGGTTTATCATTGTCAACAATGGCCCAAGCATCCTAGGAGCGGCAGAGTGTGAAAGACTAGGTTTGATCAAAAGGGTGTACAATGTTCGGAACAATAAAGAAGCAGAAGAGGAGGCCACAGACCTGAAGAAATGTGTACTGCCAGAGGTGAGTGACAGATGGATGGGTGAGTTGACGGCATTGCCGTTTGTTCATAGAATTGTGCTGGGTGGAGACAACAGACCAGTGGTTAATACAACAAGACGGGTGCCAGTGGCCATCAGAAACAAGCTGAAGGAGGAACTAGAGAGAATGAGAGAATGGTCAAACTGAGGGTGATTGAAAAGGTGCAGGAGCCCACAGAGTGGGTGAGCAGCATGGTGGTGGTAACCAAGCCTAATGGAAGCTTGAGAGTATGTCTAGACCCAAAGGACCTTAACAAGGCGATCTTGCGAGAGCGTTTCCAGCTCCCAACGAGGGAAGAAATCTTTGCAGGTATGGCAGGTGCAAGGTTCTTTTCGAAGCTGGATGCCTCTCAAGCATTCTGGCAGGTACCCTTGGATGCTATGTCAAAACCACTCACTACCTTTAACACCCCTTTCGGCCGCTACATGTATTGTAGACTACCCTATGGACTATGCTCTGCCCGTGAGGTGTTCCACAAGTATATGGAACAAATGTTTGGGGATATAGAGGGGGTAAGGGTATACATGGACGATATACTAGTGTGGGGGTCAACAGAAGAAGAGCATGATCACAGGCTGATGGAGGTGAAGGCTAGAATTCAGAAATATGGCCTGCTCATGAACTGGAAGAAATGCGAGCTGAAGAAAGATGAGGTGGTATTCATTGGGGAGCACCTGAGTGGAGATGGGGTACGTCCCTCAAGTGACCGAATCGCAGCAATACTAGAGATGGAGAGGCTTAAGAATAAGGAGGGCATACAGAGGGCTCTAGGTTCAATTAACTTTGTGGGGAAATTTGTTCCCAATCTTGCAAGTCGATGCAAGAACCTCAGGGAGTTACTGGGGAAGAGTGTAGTGTGGCAGTGGCAGGCAGCACACGAAAAGGAGTGGCAGGAGATCAAGTACACTCTGTCCACCATGCCTGTACTAGCATTCTTCGATCCAGTATTAGAGACCAAAGTATCGACAGATGCATCAAAGGATGGGCTGGGGGCTGTGCTCCTCCAGCTGCATGATAAGGAATGGAAGCCTGTGGCATATGGGGCCAGAGGGTTGAGTGAGTGTGAAAAAAGATATGCGCAGATTGAAAAGGAGTGCCTGGGCATCGCATACGGGTGTGAGAAGTTCCACCATTACATCTTTGGGCTAAAGAGTGTGATTCTAGAGACAGATCACAAACCCCTCATTGCACTTAGCCAGAAGGCACTCATTGACATGACACCGCGACTCCAAAGGCTGATGTTGAAGCTGCAGAGATACAGCTACATCATGGAGTGCGACACCTGGCAGGTTGCTGTACCTTGCGGACACGCTGTCGAGAGCAGTTGGCAGTGTAGAGGTAAAAAGTGAGATCTGTGAGGAAATAGAGGCACATGTCCTAGCAGTGTATGAGGGCCTTCCTGCTACGAATCAACAGCTGCAGAAGATTGCAGAGGAGACAGCAAAAGATGAGGTGCTCCTCGCTGTTCTGAGATGCATCACAGGGGGGTGGAGAGCAGGTGAGTGCATGGCATATGCACACTATAAAGACAAACTATATGTGGTAAAGGGGGTCATTCTGAAAGGTAACCGAATGGTCATACCCAGGAGCATGAGGAATGAGATGCTGGAAAGACTCCATGTTGGGCATCTGGGAATAGAAAAGCAGAAGCGTATGGCTCGAGACTGCTTGTACTGGCCCAACATAAACAAGGACATTGAAGGGGCTGTGCAAGAGTGTGGAGTGTGTCAGCGGTACCGCCCTGCGCAACCCAAGGAGACCTACCAGCACCTGGAGAAGCATGGCGCTCGTGGGCCATGGGACAAGGTGGGGCTGGACCTGTTTCACTGGGGTGGAAATGACTATGTGATCTGTGTGGATTACTGGTCCAACTATCCAGAGATCGCACTCTTGACACACACAAGCTCAGACCAAGTGATAATACATGTCAAGAGCATGTTTGCGAGGCATGGGATACCACGAGTAGTCATGAGTGACAATGGGCCTCAGTTTGCATCGAGTGCATTTAGACGATTCGCCCAGGAGTATGAGTTTGAGCATCTGACGAGCAGTCCAGGATACCCCCAATCAAATGGGCAGGCTGAGCGTGCTGTGGGAATCATTAAGGGTCTTCTCAACAGAACCTGGTAGGATGGAGGAGATATCTACCTCGCCCTTCTTCAGTACAGGAAGGCTCCCAGAGAGATGGGTAAGTCCCCGGCTGAATTGCTGATGGGCAGGAAGCTTAGGAGCCAGCTACCGGGTATGACAATGGGGAAGTCCGAGGACAAGAGAGAGTGTGGAGATAGTAAACGAGAGGAGATGAGGAGCAAACAAAAGGAACGATATGATCAAACAGCGAAAGACTTGCCACCAGTGGGCAGAGATGAGGTGGTGCGAGTGAGAGAGAAGCATTGGGACAGAAGAGCAGTAGTGCTAGAGGAGGTGAGACCAAGGTCATACCGAGTCAGAACGGAGGATGGTGGGGAGTACATCCGAAACAGGAGGCATCTCCTTCAAGTCAAAGAACCCTACCTACCTGAGTATGAGCATCAGGAGGAGGATATAGGAACAGGAGGAATTGAAGAAGAGCCAGAAGAACCACCCACTCCAAGTGCAGCAAAGGTGGCTGCCCCTCCAGGAGACCCTGGGAACACAGTGAGGGGTGAAACCCTTCCTCTGCGCCGATCGACCAGAGTATCCCGACTAGTGATCAGGATGGATCTATAATAAGACACTAGACTACCATGTTGAACAACTTAACATTGACCACACATACTTTATATGTATGTGTCTATACCTATAGATACCTAGCTATCTAATAACCATAACAGACACTATATGATACTATACTATCATAATACCCTTTATGGAGTGGGAGAATAACTATGTGTATGTGTGTGTGTGAAGGGGGAAGATGTCTGGATACTTAGTGTAGTGCCACCTGAATGTTTACATCCTGGAGACAGGATAGAACACTTCTACTGAGCTGCTTGTTGGAGACACATATCAATACAATGACTACAACTGGAATCGCACCTCTAGAATCTGGCGGCCAAAAGTTGGTGTCAGGCAGTTTTGACTGGATTCTCTAGGTCAGAATGTTATGGCTGGGGTGAGTGAGTCATCACAGAGCCTATTACGCATCATCACAATGCATCTGCTCATCACCCAATTTTCATGAAAATTGGTCAATACATAGAAAACAGGTATACGAAAATGAATCTGGTAGATTAAAAAATTAATATCCTCAAATAATAATAAATAGTCATGATTATCGACCGGAGTCATGAATATCGACCGAAAGTCACGTAAATACTGTGATGTGCACAGGCCTAATCATCATCATCATGCTGTCGGTCGCGATGCGGCAAAGACTGCTTTCATTACTTCACTGCCGCTCTCCATTTAGCTCTCTGCTGTGAGAGTTGCGTCCATGAGTCGGTCTTAATGTCTCTCAGCTTCAGGTTTCTCTTGATGGTATCTTTGAACCGGAGACGGGGGCACCCTCTCTTTCTGTAGTCAGAAGACAGTTGAGAATAGAGGATCTGGTTTGGTAGCCTGTCTGATGACATCCTCATGAGGTGTCCAGTCCACCGGAGATTCTTTTTGATCAGAAGATCTTCCATAGAGGGCAGCCCCATCCGTTCGAGTATTTCCTCAGGCCTAATACTCATTGGATAATAGGAGTAGAGCTTAGCGGATTACACCAATGTAAAGAGCTCATTCTCAAGGTTTTAAATACAAAGCTTCATGTTATTCTATAAATAACTCACTATTCTACGGACGCTAACCGGAAATGGAAGTGGGAGTGATAGTATTATGGTTGCCATGGAAACCTACATTTTCCTGTGATCTAATTTGTTTATATCAGTTTTGATAAGCTGGGGTGATTTGCTATACGAAGAAGAACCTTGTTCTGAAGTTTGATCAGGATCTGATCATTAATAAAGAAACTACAAAGAAATGTTGTTATAATTAGTCTATTTAACAGGCCTAAATAAGGCACTTCGCTAATACAAAAAATCTTAAATTCAACAAACTTCAAATGCACATATCTCATTCAATTTTTGGAATATCTTAAAAATTCAAAAAGCATATTGCTTTTGATTCATTGGAGCTTCCAAGGAAATTATAATTTGGATGTTTGGAATAATTTGAAAATGTTAGTGGGGTACCTAACCATGACCTGGTATCCCACTCAGTCACATTATCCTGACACTGAGCTCACCAGTCCTTGCCCTGTCCTAATAATGCCTAGCTAGGAAGCAACAAGTATCAATTTTTAAGTCATTGGTTTGAGTCGACCAGGGTTCGAACCCACTACCCCACGAGTAAAACGGACTGCCAGTCACTAGGTATAGGCCTACTAGTTCCAACACATACCATCTGCATCCAAATGCAGATGGTATAACTTATAAGACATGCTGTTTAGTTTTATCTAAATGGGTCAGGATCACGAAAAGATTGGTGGAAGTTGTCGGCGTCGAGCATGGATGTCGGTGTCGATCGGTATAATTATAGTTTAGCATTGACAGAGATGTTGGAAAGTCCTTAAATTTATACTGAATGCATAGGTCGAGAAAATACAACAACCTTATTTGTTTCTAGGATAATTTAATTTAAAACAAAGAAATGCATGAGACTTTAAGAATTGAGACGCCGACATCTGCTAAAGTTGTCGGCATCGATCATTGGATGTCGGCGTCGATTGGTATAATTATAGTTTAGCATTGACGAGATGTTGGAAAGTCCTTAAATGTATACTGAATGTATAGGTCGAGAAAATACAACAACCTTATTTGTTTCTAGGATAATTTAATATGAAACAAAGAAATGCACTACACTTTTAAGAATTGTGATGCCGACATCTTCACTTGACCACCGATTGGCCCGTTTTCGTGAGGCTGACTTAAATATAATGGTAGATAAAAGATTTACTGCTGAACAGACGACAAACCGAGACCAGCCAGCGCCGTGACGTCACTACCGGTGACCACCGGGAACCCGCGAACCGGAAGCCAAGAGTCCGACTGTCGGATAATGCACTGTCCGCTGTCGCTGGTTCGATGTGTAATCGATCGGCTTTCCTCTCGTTACAGCGGACCGCCTGGCCATGTTTACGTCAGTGACAGTGACAGTGACAGTGACGCGAGCTGCCTCTGGCACAGGTTGTGGGCGTGACACGACCTACAAAACACAGCTGGGCTAGTCTGCCATGTTCAACACGGCAGACTAGCCCAGCTCAGCCTGAGCTGGGCTAGTCTGGCAGCTGATGTTGATGATGTGACGTTGATGTTCACCCCCCCCCCCCCCCACACACACACATATGCCACTGATCAATGCAAACCAACGAAGCCACATCGCCAACAAGGCCGGCCACATCGCCACCAGCTCCCACCGAGAAACTAAAACTCCAGTCAAACAAAACACGCCTCCTCCTCCTCCTCCTCCTCCTCCTCCCCCTCCCCGCACTGCCCGCCGCTGGTGCACCGCGGGCTGAGCGCACCGCGCGGGTTGCCCGAACGGCGTGCAGTGCGCGACTGCCCGCCCACAGTGTGGCGGATAAGTTGTGCGACTTTTACTATTACAAACCTTGTTCGGCGTGTGTCTGCCGGGCCGGGGTTTCCGCCGGTGCCACGGTGGCCGTGTGCTCGTGTCCGTGCAGGGCGTGTGAGTCGTGTGCGCCCGTGTGTAGCGCGTTAAGATGGAGCAGCAGACGTGTCCCAGTTGCCGTCGCACCGACCAACTTCCTTCCTGCAAGCACCGCCCGGTAAAAACGTGGCACCTCGCCATAGGCCGCGCCGCGCTATGGCGCGCCGTCCGGACGGTATAACCCCCCCCCCCCCCACCCGGTTTACAGCGCGCCATAATACAACAACCGTTTATTATCAATAATGATGCTGATGATGGTAATGATGATGGTAATGATAATAACAATAATAAATATTCGCCACCAAAACCCCATAAATGCAGCGACTGATTATTAATAATGAGAAGAATATGATTACTACACTTTCAACACCTGCCATAAATGTGGCAACCGCTTAATAATAAATTCGCCATGAAAACCCCACCTATTTACAATGCGCCACAATTGTGGTTGTTGGTGATGGTGTATTTATGCGGCCTACAACAGTTAAGTCTAATGACTTGATTTCGCCACTAAACACTAAATCTCATGGTTTTCCTTGTTTTGTCACTTTCAGTTGTTGAGCTATCTACAACACGCATTCTTTGCGTTTCTCTCGTAAATGCAGTGACCGTTTATTATTAATAATAATACTATTTTAACGTGCTACCAAACCATAACCATTCAAAATGTGCCACGAATGTAACAACCATTTAATAATAATAATATAAATTTAATAGAGCAGCTCACTAGCAGAAGACATTCTAAGGTGCTGTATAATATAACCACTATATGACATAAAGTCAGACCTGCCACACAGAAAGCACTACCTTGTTCCTATGGATTTAGGAGGTTTAAGAGGCAGGGATGAAAGCGGTCTCCGACAAAAAAAACCTGAAACGCAGACATTCTCCCATATGCTTAGCACTGTCAGGGAATCACAGAAAATTCCCGGAAGTCAGGTCTCATACATATTGGTATATGCTGATAGTGCTGTGGCATGTGAGCCACGTATTAGTATATGCTGATAGTTTGGCGACGTTTGCACAAAGTATTAGTATCCGATCATCGTGCTGTGGCATTTGAACAACGTACACTGATAGTGCTGTGGGAGTGCAGTACAGTAGGAATAGCGGAAATCCGCGAAATCATGGAGATCTTTTATCCCTGAAGAGGGTAGACAGGGAGGATATATTTCTAGGGATGGCCAAGAAATTTCTCTGCTTATAATCATCCATTTAGTAACCGTATACACTACAACAGAATAGACAGAAACATCCATAAATAATAATAATAACAATAATAATTGACAAATAATATCAAGATAGCCTATATATATATGCAAATCTTTCCATGTTTGTGTGCATATTATTTGACAATCAACATGCTAAAGCTGCAGAAGTCTCTGAAGAGCCTTTTCTTAATATGAACACATGGACAAGTAGAGATGCGCCTTATAACTAATATAAGTGAGCTGTCAATGGCCTTTCTATAACAAGCGATTATGGCACTCCATGTTCACACCATGATTTACTCAATGATTAATGCTTTCAATAACCACACACTCCACTTATTGAGGCAGAGTAATGCCTTTATCGATGTGAGTATAAGCATTATTGGAAATTTGGACAGTAACAGCAGATTGCCTGGACTGAATGGACTGCCCTTGGACTAGATTGAAGATTTGCATAAATGATGCACATCTCCATGCGCTTACCACAACAGTGCCAGGATTGGAGTAACTAACAATGAGCATTTCTCAGCATGCAGTAGCAACCCGGTGTAGCAGGAAATTGCAAACCCTGTAAATCGCAAACCCCCACTTGTGATTTCCTAGGAAATCACATATCCCCCCTGGAGATCGCAAACCCCCCATGTTAATGATACACCACTCCGTACCAGGTTTAAGGGTGGTGTTAGGTACCGATTAGGCCCAAATCTATTCAATGCTATCATATTTAACAGAATTACATACTCAAAAAGTGAAATTTGGCCAAATTAACCCTAAAATCGAAGTGATATTATCAACGCCGCTACAGCGGCCGCGATATTCATACTGTCGAATCCAAACAAAACAAATCGCCGCCGCCACATCGGCGGCGATATTGTCAAATAGCGGTGCTCGCCGGCAACAGGCTCAGAGGGATTTCATGGCCCCAGATCTGGTAGAAGTTCAAAATCAAACATAGGCCTATAGCTTCCCTGCTTGTGGTGATGAATACTACAAAGCATAGGGGGTTTTGCAATTTCCAGGGGGGGTGGTTGTGATTTCCTAGTAAATCGCAAACCCCCGGGATGTGCAATTTCCAGGGGTTTGCGATTTACTGCCACACCGGCGTTACTGCATGTGACATGGTCTTTCACCTACATATGACAAACATATACTGCATTTATTCTATTAATAGCATCACCCTCGAAGAAGTGCCTCTTTAGTTGTGATTTCTGTCCTTAAACGGGTGACACAATAAGTAAGCATCCTGGCTGCTTACTAGTAGAGGAAATACTACATTCTGCAAGGTGCAATTGTTATTTCAATCAGGCAGAGATGGTTAAGTGGCCTAGGGTGCAGGTCAGCTTCAGCTAAGCAGGCGATCGTGCTACTCACTCTCCAGGTTTCATTCAGCTGCCACCACACCCATCCCACCCACCACCAACTTTGGTTTGAGCAAATGTAGCGGTAGGCACATAAAGACGATAGGTTTTCAATCAGGCAAACATCTATTTCAACCGGCCTGCCATAACTTCCACCATTTCTTGATCCCGACATAAATATTGTTGACCCATTTTCCGAATCGGCCTGCCATATTAGTTGCCCGACCCGACACGCAGGCTTCATGCACTGGCCGGTGATGCTGACCTCAAACTAGGTCAGAGGTTACCGGTTACCGTCAGGGGTGGGGAGAGGGGAGTCGGAGAAGGATGGGGGGAGGGGAGTTGCTGTCCTCCCGGTGTCGCAGTTTGAGCGCCCTGCCAGTTTGAGCGCCCTTCTGTTGCTTCTGCGCATGCGCGGATTTTCGGTCGCAAGGAACTCGCAAGCTTTTGGTGTAAAAAAAAGAATTTAAGAACATCCATCAATTTCTATGTCCTTCTAACTTGAAAATATGGCTTGATGCAAGGAACATGGGAAATGTGCATGATTCGGTGGGGCCATGTAGATATTAGCTGTTTTATATTAGTTTGCTTTCCCCTCCTGCTTGGATGGAGTGGCCTTATCATTACTTTGTTTTTTACTAACTGTGAAGAGAAGCATCAGTATCTCATCATAATCATTAGTTAAAAATGTAGCTTAAGTTTAATCATTTGTTATTGTCATCACTTGTTCATTCACATCATTCTCAACACGCGAAGGGTAAACCAAATGCCACTCTCATAGATATAACATTAAAACTACCCCAACTATCACAGTAATTTCTGCTTTTTGGTGCTTTTAAAGCAAATTTCTCTTGTGTCTATTAAATAGTTCGGATCTTTCTCTACAATTTCACATTCAGCATTTTTTTTATCAGCCAATTGGAAGTTCTTGAATTTATTTTGCGAAAATAGTTTTTGAGGCCATGATCTGGTAAGGCTAACACTGGCACTGACACTCAGAATATCCCAACTTTCACTATTATCTCTGTTTTTAATACTTTCAGAGTAAATCTTTCTTAGGTTAAATTAGATACTTCAGATCTTCCTCTTCAATCGCGCATCAATATATTTTTAATCGATCCAATGAAAACATTTAAATTCATTTTGCAACTATGTCTTAGTCAACTGCCGTAGGCCACGGTAGTTTGAAACTGGGTAGAATTTGATGCATGCGCAGAAGCAACAGAAGGGCACTCAAACTGGCAGGGCGCTCAAACTGCGACACCGGTGGATGATAGTACTATTTAGTAGCTGTTCTGCCAGTTGGCTGGAAGGGGCGGAGGAGAGGGCGAGCTGGTGCCTGTCGGTAATATAACATTAACAGGCATCTACCAATGGAGGGAAGACTCACCCAACTTCGCTGAACTAGTATTTTAACTAGAGAAGCTAAACCAACTAGAGTGCAGCGCAGTAAGGGCGTAATCGATTAATCAACTCGGGTCACCCGAGCCACTTTTTGGCGCATGCGCACATCCTACAGACTCGGGTTGAATAAACGAATACGCTCGGGGTGGACAAAATGTGAAACTTTATATATCTTTTTCAATAACCGACAGAAGTACTTCAAAATAGTATTTTCTGATTGGAGAACCTGAAAATCTGGGTTATTAAAAAAAAAAAAGCATTAAAACAACACCTAAAAGTTGTACTGGTAGCTGTTATCCTACAGGTACCAGCATAGATGTGACGTCATCGCTCCTAGCAAACCTCAGCCAAGAGGTGGGTTACTGGGGTCGGATCGTTTTGCACACAGCACGTGTATTTATCGAATCTACTCGCGCTGTTCGATTTGAAATTCTAGCAACTCGGGTGACCTGAGTTGCCCGGGTCGTGTTAATCGATTACGGCCTAAGAGATGACTCAGAGCTATTACCCAGTCCTGGTGCTATGTCAGTCCACCAGGTGACAGCACCCTACACTTCTGCATTATACAACGTACTGCATTATATACACGGAAATGGCAGACTGTTTGATGCCCATACACATCCCACAGATGAGCAGGCAGTTAAAGATGTCTACAAGTACCCAAGTTGAGTCGACCTAAGTCCGTGCCAGCCAATGACTTCCAAAAAGAATGGTTGATACCAGCCACATTAATTAGCAAGCGAGATCTCAGAATCAGGCTACACAGAGCACACAGAGGTATCCAGTGGTGAAAAGCAGAACTAGCCACATTAAACAAGTTTGTTTTATTTAACGACACCTCTAGAGCACATTGATTTTTATCATCAGCTATTGGGCGTCAAACATATGGCCATTCTGACATATTTCTTCATATCAATCCTTCTCAGTGGACCCATTTGCAGTTTGGGCTATTTTCCATTCCAACCACTGGTCCACAACTAGTTCATCAACAGCTGTGGTATGTGCTCTCCTGTATATGGGAAAGTGCATATAAAAGACCCGGTATTCAGAAGATGGTGTAAGAATTTAACCAAACATATTATTGCAGGGCCAAGAATAGAACTAATGATGAAAAAATATATATCTATTTCTTTTTATAGAGGGTAATTTCCGAAAAGAAGAGGAAGCCTAGTTGGCTGCATCAATTGGCAAATGATACAATTTAATATAAATATATATATATGCAGGGTAATTTAATCAAAACTGGCAATGTCACTGAAATATCCTTACTCCTATAGTGGCTTAATGTAAACATGGATTTTGGACTGGATCTTCCCATGCTGCCACCTAGAGATACCAAAATGGTGTCTTACAGATTTCTCCAGTCACCTACAAGTTGGGGTGCTAACATATCACCTGATACTTGCATATAGATGAGCGCTGCTCCAGATCTTTGCTCATGAAATATCCGCTCTTGGCCGGCCTAAGGGGCAAGATGCTAGGTGATGTACTTGTAGGAACGGGGTAACCTTCACATGGTATGTGAAAGCAGGCAGGCGGGTAATGTTGACCACCATATGTGACAGCAGGGCTCTGTATGAGGGGACACATGGGGTGTGATGGAAATGGCGGTCTGGTCTAGTCTGGCAGGTTAACATCCTGCATGAAGGAGACACTAGATGCAGAGGTGGTGGAGATCGGGTCTAGTCGGGCAAGTCAACACCCTTCATGATGGAGGCACTAGATGCTGAGGTGGTGGAGATTGGGTCTATTCTGGCAGGTTAACACCCTGCATGACGGAGGCACTAGATGCTGAGGTGGTGGAGATTGGGTCTATTCTGGCAGGTCAACACCCTGCATGACGGAGGCACTAGATGCTGAGGTGGTGGAGATTGGGTCTATTCCTGCTGGTTAACACCCTGCATGAAGGTGGCACTAGATGCTGAGGTGGTGGAGATTGGTTCTATTCTGTCAGGTTAACACCCTGCATGAAGGAGGCACTAGATGCAGAGGTGGTGGAGATTGAGTCTATTCTGGCAGGTTAACACCCTGCATGAAGGAGGCACTAGATGCAGAGGTGCGGGAGATTGGGTCTATTCTGGCAGGTTAACCATCAGCATGAGGCACACATTAGGTGTGAGGGTGGTGGTCTGGTGTAGTCAGGCTGGTTAACACACAGCATGAATGAGACACTAGATGAGAGAGGTGGTGGTCTGGTCTGATCTGGTTGGTAACACCCTGCACGAATGAAACACCCACGTGGTGTGGTGTGGTGTGGTGTGGTGTGGTGTGGTGTGGTGCTGTAATACTATGTATGCATGACGTAATGAAGGCCTGTGCATACTCATAGCGACTTTATAGGGCTGTCCTACTGGGAGATCAGGCTGCTGACACCATGACCCGATTACCCATTAAGTCATATTATCCTGATACTGAGTGAACCAGTCCATGTCCTATTCTAGTAATTCTGAGCGCCAGGCTAGGTAGCGACAAGTATCAATTTTGTAAGTCATTGGGACAGGAATGGTATTACTACTCTTATGCCACAAATGTCCTCAAGTAGTGGGCTTCCCAGTACGTTGATGCGACATGATCATCCATATTAATACTTGTCAAAAATAGCCTGTTTTCGATATTAAAAAAAAAAATTCTTTACAGAGCAACTAGGTGTGATAATGATACACAATTGTCCCACTGATCCAAGTAAAGACAACAAGTCCACAAGCCGAACTAGGATACTGTCCCACCAACCCAAGAAGTAGGACGAGGGGGAGGGGCAGGATAGGAAAGAGGGTGGGGGTGGGAGAGGAGGAGGAGAGGAGGAAGAAAGGAGGGGCGGGGGAGGAGGGAGGGTAGAGCGAAGGAGAGGGAGGGAGAGGTGGGAGGGGGAGGAGAGAGGAGGAAGTGAAAGGGGAGGGGATGGGGGAGCAGGCAGGAGGATGCCTTACTCGAGGGCACGCTTTGCTTAGTTAGGTGTTATTCAGTTAAAGCTTATTTAAACCGGAACCTGGAACTTAAATGATGGTTGTCCGTAAGCACAACTTAATTAGCACAACCGAACCCATAATTCAATGTGTATCGTTGGACTTACTCTGGTCAGCCCCACTCAGGCAATCTAGAAGGTCAAGAAACACACAAGTTGATTTAATACAAAGTTCACCAGCAGTTCCAAATGCTCATACCCATGCTTAAGGGCTTAATTGTGAGCTTTGTCTTTACTCCATGATGCGCTCATTTCTACAGCTGCTTTCACATCCCAAGAATGCAGTGGTATGGCGAACTCAGCATCATCTAGATGCATACATTTGTCTATTTAGCTATGTACTCATACCAATAACAGTTCACAAGTTTGTAAAAAATTACACTCTCCAATATTGTAGCAACTGTTTATTTGGGAGCTCAAGGCTCATTGCATGAGACAGCTTGTAAACAACTTCAGTTAAAATATAAGTGAAAATGATGTCTTTACTATGGCTAACATAAAACAATTCTTCTTTTTTTTTATGTGTATATAATGTATGTGTGATGTGTAAGAATTTACGAGTACCATTAATTTCACTCTGTAAATGATTCCATATTATGAAGCATCCTCAACCGGTCCCCACCACACTATCAGTGATATATATATATATATATATATATATATATATATATATATATATATATATATATATATATATATATATACACATACATATACATATATATATTGTATAGTTAGATGAATCTTACCTGGGTACAGATGATGGATAACTGGTGTTTTCCCGAGGTACAAGCCTCTGATAGCTGTGGGTCAGGGAGAAGGAAGCACATCCGGGTTGAGCAATCTTTTACATACTTTTTAGGTTAAAAAATGATTTAAATATATATGGATACTTATTGTGTTTTCGGTTTGGATCAAGCGAAAATGATAGTCATGGTAGGTGTAATGGCCCACGGCCCTCCGACTCACCCTTTCTCACACGAAAGAACACCAAGATTCAATTCAGTGTACGCTTCACCTGGTTTATTGAACCCTCTGCTCTCCGCGGCGTCAGTAGTTGTCTGACCCGCCCCCTGACTCGCCAGATCCCACATCGACTCTATAGGTGTGTGTGGGGGGGTGGGTCAACCACACGCAGTAGAGGTCAGCCCAGTTGGGGTCTGACCGGTGGTGACCCGTGCCGCCACCTAGCGCAGTGTAGTGGTACTGCGCTGGTGGCGTCGTAGTCTCCGCTGCTACCGCGTGATAGTAGAGCTCATGTTCAGACTACTACACTGCCCCCCTTAGAGTCTCACCGGTTGCAGAATGCAAACCGATGAGAATCGAGAAATGATAGAAGTCAACATGAGAACTAACTTGAAAGGGAGAGAAGCCTTACAAAGCTATGTATCCTTTTGCGCAATTCCTAGACCTGCCTGCAGCGAAAATAGCGATATGAATCTAGCTAGCTGCAAGGCAAACATGTTATCAGTCTAGGTGAAGAAAGAGTCTTTAAATGAGTCGCACAAAGACGACCTCTCCCAGCCTCTATGTAGTTGGTGTATAGAATGTTTTTTGCTGGGAGAGAATTCATACCCCACAAGTGGAACCCCCTCGACAGAAGGAAGCAAGGAACTACTCAGTCCGCCCCCCGCCGCCCCCCATCTCAGAAGAACCGTTAGCGGGGCGCTCCTCCTTCTACGCGGAGCGGCTCCTCCTTGAGCTTCCTCAGTCCGTCCTCCTTGTGCCCGCGTCGCCTGGCCAGTAGATCACAGACGGTATTACACCGCGGACACGTCACGCCGCCGCACCCAGGACCCGTCACGCTCGGTGACCCGCTCCGGTGCAGAGTGCATGAAAGTAGAAGGGCGGTGTTACTTATAACAATTGAGAAAGTCTCCGCAGATACAACGTTCAGGAATGCAATACATTTTATAAGAAGCAATGGGCGCCAGCAAGAACCCGGCCTCCTACAAAGAAAATTACACCCCATGTGCATCCTCCCCTGTCATAACAGGAGCCGACGCACACGCTGTCAATCATGTTCTGCTAGAAGCGCTTACCATAGTAGTAATTTTAAAATAAAGAATGCAGCATAAAATAAGAGCCAGGGCGACACTGCATAGGAAAATCTTTTAGTGTAAAATGGACAGTGTCTACCCATCAACTCCCACACCATTGACCACCTCGTTCCACTAAATTAATTTAGAATATCATATGTCCTAATAGTGTGGAACAAGGAAGTCAAAAACGGGGTGAAAGTTGAGGAATATTATTAGAAATAATTTATTTAGTATATATGAGTCAGCCTCACGAAAACGGGCCAATCGGTGGTCAAGTGAAGATGCCGGCATCGCAATTCTTAAAAGTGTAGTGCATTTCTTTGTTTCATATTCAATTATACTAGAAAGAAATCAGGTTGTTTTATTTTCTCGACCTTTACATTCAGGATAAATTTAATGACTTTCTAACACCTCTGTAAATGCTAAATCCTAATTATCCTGATCGACGCCGACATCAAATGATCGACGCTGACAACTTTAATAGATGTCGGCATCGCAATTCTTAAAGTCTCATACATTTCTTTGTTTTATATTATATTATCCTAGAAACAAATCAGGTTGTTGTACTTTCTCGACCTTTACATTCAGGATAAATTTAAAGGCTTTCCAACACCTATGTCAATGCTAAATTATAATTATACCGATCGACGCAGACATCCAAGCTCGACGCCGACAAAATCCACCAATTGGCCTCTTTTCGTGATCCTGACCC
>CM059197.1:9037770-9100200 GCA_030323885.1 Branchipolynoe longqiensis
GTATGGCGGAAGCGTATGGCGGCGTAGCGGCTTACGTCATATACGCCGCCATACGCCGCATACGCTACTCATACGCTCCTCATACGCTACTCATAGGTTCCCCATACGCCGCCAGATGCAGCCAGATGCCGGCGTATGTGAAGCCTATGAGGCATACGCCGCCATACGCTTTCCCAAATTCGTCCGTCCTTTTTTTTTTGTGCATGCTAAAAAAATCGCGACCTACGGTGGCGTAAGGGGGCGTATGGGTCATACGCTACGCATACGCCGCCATACGCTCCGCATACGCTCCGCATACGCCCCCAATAGGCTGTGGTACGCCGGCGTACGCAATAGGTACGCCGCCGTACGCTACTCGTACGCTCGACTTGCGTCATGGGCGTATCAGGGGCGTATCAGGGGCGTATGCAGCGTACGCAGAACCTACGCGTTGCGTATGCGAGCGTATGGAAAGCGTATGTGAGGCGTATGCGAAGCGTATGCCCGACCTATGGTCTCGGTATATAAAGGCGCCCCACGCCATTCCTTTGGTCATTCCTGCTCTGCTGCTAATACAGGATGGAGGCCCAGGCACTGCAAGCACAGTTCCAGCTTTTCTACAGAGTTGCCCTTTATCACCAAGAGCTTACTCTACTCCTCATGGTTCTTCTGGCGTCCCGTATCGAGAGACGAAGGAGGAGGGAGCGGCGGCGACGATCAGTGTGGGTCAGACCCTGGATTGGGAGGCGGCCACAGTTTGGCTTGTTTGACAAGCTGATGGTCGAGCTCCGCAGCGAGGACACCGCGTCGTTTGTGAACTTCATGCGGCTGCCTCCCCAGTTGTTTGACGAGATTGTGGCGCGAGTGGGACCCAGGATCGCCAAAAAACGGACCACATTCAGGGTGCCGCTCGACCCGGCGCTGAAAATAGCACTTACTCTGCGGCACCTGGCATCTGGCACAAAATACTCCTCCATGAAGTTTGGGTGGAGGGTGCCCCACAACACACAGTCGCTGATAGTGCGTGAAGTCTGCAAGGCCATCGTCGACGAGTACATGGCCGAGGTCATGACGTGTCCGACGACTCCAGAAGGGTGGCGTGCCATCGCGGACCTCTTTGCTGAGAGGTGGAACTTCCCCCATACCTGTGGCGCTCTGGATGGGAAGCACATCGCCTGCCGGTGCCCTCCAAAGAGTGGGTCGCTCTACTACAACTACAAGGGCTTTTTCTCCGTGGTCCTGTTGGCGCTTGTAGATGCGGATTACAAATTTATCTGGACAGATATTGGCGGTTTGGGCTCCGCGTCCGATGCCCAGATCTACAACGCCTCCGAGCTGAAGGCGTGCACAGAAGGTGGCACCATCGGCTTTCCGAACCCTGAACCGCTCGTCGACGGCCAGAAGGATGTGCCGTATTTCCTGATCGGTGACGACGCCTTTGCCCTGCGGCCGACCATGATGAAGCCGTACGGCAAGAGGGGTTTGACCAATGATGAGCGACTCTTCAACTACCGGCTTTCCCGAGCTAGGAGAGTGGTGGAGAATGCCTTTGGCATTCTAGCCAACCGCTTCCAAGTGCTCCTGACGACTATGCAGCACCACCCCTCCAACGTGAAGCTCATCGTCAAGGCATGCATGGTTCTGCACAACCTCATGAGGACACGCTACCCAGCGCTACAGAACATGCAGCTGGATCGGCCCGAGACAGCCAACAACAACTTTGTGCCTGGAGGTTGGCGAGAGGGCCACAACCTTCCTGACATTAACGTTGTACCTGTTAAACCAAACACCGCGTCCAAGCTAGGAAAGGAACAGTGCAATCTAATTAAAGACTGGGTCGTCTCACCTGCCGGAGCACTGTCATGGCAAGACAGGATGATCTGACAAAACATTGGTCTGTGTCTACTGTTTTTTGCAAACATGTCTGTGATGTTGTGACATGTCTCCTGTTATATGAGATGCTAATGTTTATATGTCTAGTATAAAATAAACGATATCATTTAATAGATATGAAAACACAATTTTACATGTCTGTTACGTTCTTTCGCTCCTTAATTTAAAGTCATCTAGTTAATGTAATTGTAATGAATCTCCTCTCTTTTTTTTACATACATACTAAGAACACAGGAAAAAATAGAGTGACGCAGAGAGAGAAAGGGGGAGACGAGAGGGAGGGAGGGAGGGAGGGAGGGGAGAAGAGAGACAGAGAGAGGGATGAAGAGAGATAGAGAGAGAGGGAGATAGAGAGGGAGGAAGAGAGATAGAGAGAGAGGGAGATAGAGAGGGAGGAAGAGAGATAGAGAGAGGAAGAGAGAGAGAAGGAGGAAAGGGAGAAAGGGGAAGGAGAAACATTATAATAAATATTTTAAATTTAAAGTTATTTATGTTTTAATTTTATTTTTAATGTTAATTGTACTTTAATATATAACAATTAAATGATGGCATGCCTTTACTGAACACAGACACAAAAATTAAAAGTGACAGTCTATTTATTGACACATCTTGACATATAAATGTACAAACAATATATATACATATATACATACAAATAAATAAATAAGATAAATACGACAACATATATACATATATACACATACAATCACTTCTCTCCTTTGCCGTTTGTATCAGCTGGTGACTGTGAGGCTGAGGCGAATAAGTCCAAATTGGCCCCTAACATGCCTGATATCCCGGATAACCCCGACAAGTTTAAGAGTCCCTCCGGGCTGGCCGACTCAGACAAGTTCACTTCGGGGTCGGCGCGTGTCGGAGTCACCATGTCTGTGGCAGCGCCAGTCCCTGGTCATGGCGGACCCACAGTGGGCGGAGCAACCCCACGCACCACAACTGTAGGAGAGGCCCTCGTGTGCAGCACCATTCCTAAAGTCCGTACTTGTGCGGTTTGCGGTGGTGACGGCCGTACCACTGGCGGAGCTGGAGGCAGAGGCTGAGGCGGAAGACTTGGCAGAGGCGGGTGTGGCAGTGGCTGATGAAGACTGTGGCCCGCCCATATAGCGGTCCACGTACTCCTGTGTCTGCGCAGGCCACTGGTGGGGTTGAGGCTGGTATGCCTGACTTGTAGGTGCAGGAGCCGGTGCAGGAGCAGGAGCAGGACCAGCCCCACAAACAACCGGTGCCACGAATGTTCCTTCCTCCTCCTCCAGATGGTGCGACGCCATGCGGTTGAGTGCACCGCAAATCGACACAAACCGCTCCTCCGACATCGTGAGGATCATGTCCCGCATATAGTTGGCGAATGCCACTCGCTTCGTCACCGCCGGTGGAGGTGGAGGTGGAGGAGGAGGCGGCTGCATCACCTTGAGGATGTCGGCAGACTCATCGAACCTCTTGTGGATGGCAGCGAGGAGGTTGTCGACTGGGGCAGATCGCTTCCCCCTCCCCTTTCCCCACTCTTGGGATGTAGCGGGAGGAGTGGGTGGAAGATCCTCGTCCATCGCCACCTCCACATCGGTCCCGACATTCTCCTCCACGCTCAGGTCGAGCTGCGGAGCCGCGACAGGACTGGCCAACTGCAAAACAAAATCATAACATAACATAAGTAACATGAATGCAAATCGATATTTCGACAAAAGACACGACAAGTCAACAGTAAATCAAATTTATATAAAGCAAAAATAATTAACGTTAAATGCAGACATGGATTTATAACGATTATATCATGATACATCTATTGTCAATATCTCGATTTAAGAACAACTACACAACAACTCAACATTAAAGAAATAAATAACATTAACAAATTACTAGAATATTAGATGTTGCTAGGATGTAAAACAACAACAAACAAACAAACAAACATAAATACAAAAAAAGCATAACATAACAAACTAGAATACGATACTAATGGCCGCACTTGTCAGAACGAAAAAAGATTATGTACTTACACTCCTGCAGGGCTCCGGTCGGTGACGGACGACGGACCGCAGGAACCCGAACTTGCGCAGGATCCACTGCTCCCGCTCAGTCAGGTCAGCGGCTCCGTCCCCGCTCTTTTTTTTGTGGAGCCGCGTGTTCGTGTCCCGCAGCAACTTGAACCACTTCTGGAGATGGACTGTTGTGGTCCCCAGAAGTGTCGCCTGGTCCTCCCACATCTTGGCCTTTCTGTCTGCGCGGCGGTAATCCGTGAGCTTCATGTTCCAAATGATGGGGTTCTCCTCAAGGAAGTCCAACATTTGACCCTCCTTGAAGACCGACAGAGAACAGTCGCTCTTCTTGGCCCTCCGTCTCTTTGACGTGGCGATGGCAGCGGTGCTGGCGGAGGAGGCGGCGGAGGCGGCGGAGGCAGCGGACGACGCCCGTGAGCTGCCCGCAGAGGCAGGAGATGGCGAGCTGGAGCGGGGACGGCAGCGTTGCGTCATCGGCCTCTCCACTTCCATCTCCAGCTCCTCCAGTGGAGAGTGGTGTTCTGGAGAGTAGTGTTGTGGAGAGTGGTGTTCTGGAGAGTGGTGTGGAGAGTGGTGAGGTGGCGAGGCAGGTGAGGAGGCTGGTGATGGAGAGCATTGTAACAAAGTCTGCCTCTTTCTGCCTCTCCCACGGCCTAGTCCTCCTCCTGTAGTAACAGCAGCTCTGGAGGCTGGTGTAGTAGCAGTAGTACTGGTAGTAGTAGTAGTAGTAGCCGTAGCAGAAGCAGCAGCAGCAGTGGTGTTCCTCTTAGCAGGCATGGTGGCAGAGTGAGGGGAGCCTGTTGCTCCAGGCTTTATATACCCAGGAGTCACCAAGCGGCGGACCGCGGAGAGATACCATAGGTCGCGCATAGGTCGCGCATAGGTTTCGCATACGCTCCTCATACGCTCCCCAAATATCCATACGCTCCTCATACGCGTGCGAGTGAGAGAGTCGGAGGGCCGTGGGCCATTACAATATATTTTGCATAAGTATGAATTTTAATTTAGTGTAACATTAGTTGCTCGGCTCGAAGATCACCGACCGCTTCGGGAAGCCATACAATTGCTGTATTACGTGTTTGTGGTTGGTCGTAATGCGAAGCATTGCGTTTGATGCGAGGAGAGGAAGAGACCCTCCCCCGCCCCGCGCTGTCGCGCTGCTTTCTCACCTCGGCAGACGGCGCGCCGCGCCGCCACCTCCCCCGCCCTCCGCAGCACTCGCGCCTCACCCGACGCCCGCTGCTCGCCACCTCTCGCCCTCCCCCGGGCTGGCAGCATTCACACCTCACCTGCTGTCGCCCGTCCCTCTCCCTTATAAGGTCGCCCGCCGGCCTCCCTCGGCACTCGCCAACCTGCCGTCTCCCAGCTCTCTGCCCTTTTTCACTGTTTGGGTCCACCTCGGATTGCTGTTCCACCTCACGCTACACCATGCCTCGAGGGAAGGGACGAGGACGGAATGGCTCCCGGGCCGCCCCCCGCACCCCGGGGCCATCTTCAACGCCCCGGCGGGACGAGTCCCCGGCCTCCGCTCCGGCGTCCCCCGCGGCGCCCCCGGACCGCACCTCGGGCGCCGAGATCTCGGCAATACTCGAGGCACTCCAGCGCATCCACCTCGAGCAGCGCCAGACGTCCGCCGAGGTGCGCCAGACTGCAGCCGACATTCACGCCCGGATGGACGCCCTGGAGACCGCCCCACCGCCCGCCCAGGCCGCCCGCCCCGCCGCGGCCGCCCCAGCGCCTCGGGCGCGCACCACCGCCGCACACGCCCCCCGCCGCCGCCTCAGGCGAGCCTGCCCGGGGCGGCGCACCCGGAGTACGAGAGGTACCGGCACCTTGCTACACAAGCCGCGCCCACCACGTCCCGGGCCTACCAAGAGGAACCCACCCGGCACAGCCCCGCCTCCGCGGCCGATGCCGTCCGGGACATCTTGGCCTCCGCCGAGGCGCGACGCTCCGTGAGCCGCCAAGGTATCCCGGTCGACTATATATTTCCGTCCGACCTGGTACAGAGGGGGGCGGAAAGAACGCCGGTCAAGAGGGGCGAGGCAACGAAGGACGAGTACGCCCTCGCCCTTCTCACCCTCATCGACCATCCCGATTTCCGCGCCCACGGACTCCACCACCACCACCTTACAGTCTCCCGGGACAACCTCACCTACCCGTGGGAGACCGTCCGTCGGTACTCCGAGACCGTATTCACGTGGATCGCGGACGGTCGACTCCCCCACGGGTGGCATGACCCAGTAGCTATCAACCTCCTGAAGGGGCTGTCACATTACGGCGTATGGCGGAAGCGTATGGCGGCGTAGCGGCTTACGTCATATACGTCGCCATACGCCGCATACGCTACTCATACGCTACTCATACGCTACTCATACGCTACTCATACGCCGCCAGATGCCGCCACATGCCGGCGTATGTGAAGCCTATGAGGCATACGCCGCCATACGCTTTCCCAAATTCGTCCGTCCTATTTTTTTTGTGCATGCTCAAAAAATCGCGACCTACGGGGGCGTAAGGGGGCGTATGGGTCATACGCTACGCATACGCCGCCGTACGCTCCGCATACGCTCCTCATACGCTGTGGGTACGCCGGCGTACACAATAGGTACGCCGCCGTACGCTACTCGTACGCTCGACTTGCGTCATGGGCGTATCAGGGGCGTATCAGGGGCGTATGCAGCGTACGCAGAACCTACGCGTTGCGTATGCGAGCGTATGAAAAGCGTATGCGAAGCGTATGCGAAGCGTATGCCCGACCTATGGTTTCGGTATATAAAGGCGACCCACGCCATTCCTTCGGTCATTCCTGCTCTGCTGCTCATACAGGATGGAGGCCCAGGCACTGCAAGCACAGTTCCAGCTTTTCTACAGAGTTGCCCTTTATCACCAAGAGCTTACTCTACTCCTCATGGTTCTTCTGGCGTCCCGTATCGAGAGACGAAGGAGGAGGGAGCGGCGGCGACGATCAGTGTGGGTCCGACCCTGGATTGGGAGGCGGCCACAGTTTGGCTTGTTTGACAAGCTCATGGTCGAGCTCCGCAGCGAGGACACCGCATCGTTTGTCAACTTCATGCGGCTGCCTCCCCAATTGTTTGACGAGATTGTGGCGCGAGTGGGACCCAGGATCGCCAAAAAACGGACCACATTCAGGGTGCCGCTCGACCCGGCGCTCAAAATAGCACTTACTCTGCGGCACCTGGCATCCGGCACAAAATACTCCTCCATGAAGTTTGGGTGGAGGGTGCCCCACAACACACAGTCGCTGATAGTGCGTGAAGTCTGCAAGGCCATCGTCGACGAGTACATGGCCGAGGTCATGACGTGTCCGACGACTCCAGAAGGGTGGCATGCCATCGCGGACCTCTTTGCAGAGAGGTGGAACTTCCCCCATACCTGTGGCGCTCTGGATGGGAAGCACATCGCCTGCCGGTGCCCTCCAAAGAGTGGGTCGCTCTACTACAACTACAAGGGCTTTTTCTCCGTGGTCCTGTTGGCGCTTGTAGATGCGGACTACAAATTTATCTGGGCAGATATTGGCGGTATGGGCTCCGCGTCCGATGCCCAGATCTACAACGCCTCCGAGCTGAAGGCGTGCACAGAAGGTGGCACCATCGGCTTTCCGAACCCTGAACCGCTCGTCGACGGCCAGAAGGATGTGCCGTATTTCCTGATCGGTGACGACGCCTTTGCCCTGCGGCCGACCATGATGAAGCCGTACGGCAAGAGGGGCTTGACCAATGATGAGCGACTCTTCAACTACCGGCTTTCCCGAGCTAGGAGAGTGGTGGAGAATGCCTTTGGCATTCTAGCCAACCGCTTCCAAGTGCTCCTGACGACTATGCAGCACCACCCCTCCAACGTGAAGCTCATCGTCAAGGCGTGCATGGTTCTGCACAACCTCATGAGGACGCGCTACCCAGCGCTACAGAACATGCAGCTGGATGGTCCCGAGACAGCCAACAACAACTTTGTGCCTGGAGGTTGGCGAGAGGGCCACAACCTTCCTGACATTGACGTTGTACCTGTTAACCCCAACACCGCATCCAAGTTAGGAAAGGAACAGCGCAATCTAATTAAAGACTGTGTCGTCTCACCCGCCGGAGCACTGTCATGGCAAGACAGGATGATCTGAAAAAACATTGTCTGTCTACTGTTTTTGCAAACATGTCTGTGATGTTGTTAATAACATGTCTCCTGTTATATGAGATGCTAATTATGTTTATATGTCTAGTATAAAATAAACGATATCATTTTATAGATATGAAAACACAATTTTACATGTCTGTTACATTCTTTGGCTCCTTAATTTAAAGTTAATGTAATTGTAATGAATCTCCTCTCTTTTTACATACATACTAGAACACAGGAAAAAATAGAGTGACACAGAGAGAGGGAGGGAGGGAGGGAGGGAGGGAGGGGAGAAGAGATAGAGGGAGGGAGGGAGGAAGAGAGATAGAGAGAGGGAGATAGAGAGGGAGGAAGAGAGGAAGAGAGAGAGGTAGAGAGATAGAGGAAGAGAGATAGAGAGAGAGAGGAAGAGAGATAGAAGGAGATAGAGAGGGAGGAAGAGAGATAGAGAGAGGAAGAGAGATAGAGAGAGGAAGATAGGAAGAGAGATAGAGTAGAGGAAGAGAGAGAGAGGATAGAGAGAAATAGAGAGAAGAGAGATGATAGAAGAAGAGAGAGGGAGGAAGAGAGATAGAGAGAGGAAGAGAGAGTGTGAAGAGAGATAGAGAGAGAAGAGGGAGAGGATAGAGAGTAGGAGAGAGAGAGGGAGAAGATAGATAGAGAGAGAGAGGGAGGAAGAGAGATATAGAGAGGAAGAGAGATAGAGAGAGGAAGAGAGGGATAAGGAAGAGAGATAGAGAGAGGGAGGGAGGAAGAGAGATAGAGAGAGGAAGAGAGATGGGAGAGAGGAAGAGAGATAGAGAGAGGGGGGGGTGAGAGAGAGGAAGAGAGATAGAGAGAGGAAGAGAGATAGGGAGAGGAAGAGAGATAGAGAGAGGGAGGAAGAGAGATAGAGAGGAAGAGAGATAGAGAGAGGGAGGGAGAAGAGAGAAGGGGAAGGAGGAAGAGAGATAGGGAAGGAGGAAGAGAGATAGAGAGAGGAAGAGAGATAGAAGGAGGAAAGGGAGAAAGGGGAAGGAGAAACATTATAATAAATATTTTAAATTAAAATTATTTATGTTTTAATTTTATTTTTAATGTTAATTGTACTTTAATATATAACAATTAAATGATGGCATGCCTGAACACAGACACAAAAATTAAAAGTGACAGTCTATTTATTGACACATCTTGACATATAAATGTACAAACAAACAATATATATACATATATACATAAGATAAATACGACAACATAAATACATATATACACATACAATCACTTCTCTCCCTTGCCGTTGGTATCAGCTGGCGACTGGGAGGCTGAGGCGAACAAGTCCAAATTGGCCCCTAACATGCCCGATATCCCGGATAACCCCGACAAGTTTAAGAGTCCCTCCGGGCTGGCTGACTCGGACAAGTTCACTTCGGGGTCGGCGTGTGTTGGAGTCACCATGTCTGTGGCAGTGCCACGCACCACAACTGTAGGAGAGGCCCTCGTGTGCGGCACCATTCCTAAAGTCCGTACTTGTGCGGTTTGCGGTGGTGACGGCCGTACCACTGGCGGAGCTGGATGCAAAGGCTGAGGCGGAAGACTTGGCAGAGGCGGGTGTGGCAGTGGCTGATGAAGACTGTGTGGCCCGCCCACATAGCGGTCCACGTACTCCAGTGTCTGCGCAGGCCACTGGTGGGGTTGAGGCTGGTATGCCTGAGTTGTATGTGCAGGAGCCGGTGCAGGAGCCGGTGCAGGAGCAGGAGCAGGAGCAGGAGCAGGAGCAGGAGCAGGAGCAGCCCCACAAACCACCGGTCCCACGAATGTTCCTTCCTCCTCCTCCAGATGGTGCGATGCCATGCGGTTCAGTGCACCGCAAACCGCCACAAACCGCTCCTCCGGCATCGTGAGGATCATGTCCCGAATATAGTTGGCGAATGCCACTCGCTTCGTCACCGCCGGTGGAGGTGGAGGTGGAGGAGGAGGAGGAGGCGGCGGCTGCATCACCTTGAGCATGTCGGCAGACTCATCGAACCTCTTGTGGATGGCAGCGAGGAGGTTGGTGTCGACTGGGGCACAACGCTTCCCTCTCCCCTTTCCCCGCTCTTGGGATGTACCGGGAGGAGTGGGTGGAAGGTCCTCGTCCATCGCCACCTCCACATCGGTCCTGACATTCTCCTCCACACTGAGATCGAGCTGCGGAGCCGCGACAGGAGTGGCCAACTGCAAAACAAAATCATAACATAACATAAGTAAACATGAATGCAAATCGATATTTCGACAAAAGACACGACAAGTCAACAGTAAATCAAATTTATATAAAGCAAAAATAATTAACGTTAAATGCAGACATGGATTTATAACGATTATATCATGATACATCTATTGTCAATATCTTGATATAAGAACAACTACACAACAACTCAACATTAAAGAAATAAATAACATAAACAAATTACTAGAATATTAGATGTTGCTAGGACGTAAAACAACAACAAACAAACAAACAAACAAACATAAATACAACAAAAGCATAACATAACAAACTAGAATACGATACTAATGGCCGCACTTGTCAGAACGAAAAAAGTTTATGTACTTACACTCCTGCAGGGCTCCGGTCGGTGACGGACGACAGACCGCAGGAACCCAAACTTGCGCAGGATCCACTGCTCCCGCTCAGTCAGGTCAGCGGCTCCGTCCCCGCTCTTTTTTTTGTGGAGCCGCGTGTTCGTGTCCCGCAGCGACTTGAACCACTTCTGGAGATGGACTGTTGTGGTCCCCAGAAGTGTCGCCTGGTCCTGCCACATCTTGGCCTTTCTGTCTGCGCGGCGGTAATCCGTGAGCTTCATGTTCCAAATGATGGGGTTCTCCTCAAGGAAGTCCAACATTTGACCCTCCTTGAAGACCGACAGAGAACAGTCGCTCTTCTTGGCCCTCCGTCTCTTTGACGTGGCGATGGCAGCGGTGCTGGCGGAGGAGGCGGCGGAGGCGGCGGAGGCGGCGGAGGCAGCGGACGACGCCCGTGAGCTGCCCGCAGAGGCAGGAGATGGCGAGCTGGAGCGGGGACGCCAGCGTTGCGTCATCGGCCTCTCCACTTCCATCTCCAGCTCCTCCAGTGGAGAGTGGTGTTCTGGAGAGTAGTGTTGTGGAGAGTGGTGTTCTGGAGAGTGGTCTGGAGAGTGGTGAGGTGGCGAGGCAGGTGAGGCAGGTGAGGAGGCTGGTGATGGAGAGCATTGTAACAAAGTCTGCCTCTTTCTGCCTCTCCCACGGCCTAGTCCTCCTCCTGTAGTAACAACAGCTCTGGAGGCTGGTGTGGTAGCAGTAGTACTGGTGGTAGTAGTAGTAGCAGTAGCAGAAGCAGCAGCAGCAGTGGTGTTCCTCTTAGCAGGCATGGTGGCAGAGTGTGAGGGGAGCCTGTTGCTGCAGGCTTTATATACCCAGGAGCCAACAAGCGGCGGACCGCGGAGAGATACCATAGGTCGCGCATAGGTCGCACATAGGTTTCGCATACGCTCCTCATACGCTCCTCATACGCTCCCCAAATATTCATACGCTCCTCATACGCTCCTCATACGCTCCACATGCCAATCAAAACAGTCAAAAAATGTCGCAGCACGCTCCCATAACTATCCTTACAATACGCTCCCCATAAGTCCCCACATAAGTACGCTCACTCACCCCGAAAGTTTCACCGAAGGTCATCTAGGCCGGCGCCATACGCCGTAATGTGACAGCCCCTTTAGAGTCGAGTGTATCGCCATGCCCGACCACCAAGCCACCAGCACCCCCGCCCGCCCACTCGACCCTCCACACCGAGGCCCACACATCCCCCGAGTCCAAGCCGACGCCCGAGTCACCTACGACAGGCACACCCACGGGGCCCCCTTCCCGGCCTGGAACCGGGACCCCGCCTCGTGCGATCGGGCCCCCGTCGGGGAGGCCCACGGCGAGGCGTGGGACAGGCGCCGTCACGTATGCGCCTACTGCGCGAACGTGAGGCGCATACTCACTATGCACTGCGAGGCCGAATGCATAACCAAGCAAGCCCGTGAGCGCCAGACCCCCCCCACCTCGGCGGATTTTTGATCCGCCGGCCTCCCCCCGGCCGGCCCGGGGGGCCCTTCCCGGCGCCTCACCCTCACCACTGCCGACAGCCCCGCGACCTCCACCGACAACCTCCCAGCGACCACCGATCGCAGCGCCGCCTAGTCCCAGCCGGGGATCATCACCTCGGGCCTCACGCCTCGGACCACATCCCAGCCCAGCCTCACGAGGAACCCTCTGCCGCCGACCCTCACGACACCGCCTTCAACAACACCCCCGCCCAGACCCCGACCACCACCCCACCCAGCCCTGAGGACTTCGCTGCCCCCCTGCTCGACCCTCGTCGGACCTCCTCACCGGATCCCGCCAAGGAGCGGGCCTCCTCCTTTTTGGCCGCCCGCTCCCTGTCGACGCAGGCCCCGGACACTCGCCGCCCCCAGAGGGAACCTGACCCCTGACGCGGCCCGCCTCTCTGCCGGCCCACCCCACTTGCTCCGCCTCGCACCCTCGGGCGCGCCGCGAGCCCTCTCCGCCTTTTTTGGTGGAGGGCTCCTCGGCACCCCCTCACTCTACTGACACTTAATTTAACTGAACTTTATTCATTACTCCGCTCCTCATGAGCTTCTTTACTTCCTCAGGTTATTCCTTATTTACTTTTATTGTGCTATTTTACTCTGTATGCTCTGTATGCTTTCTCTGTGAGGCGTAAATAAAGACGCCTTATTTCCACCCCCGCCTTCCTCTCTTCCTTTTCGCGCATCGGTCGTAATGCGAAGCATTGCGTTTGATGCGAGGAGAGGAAGAGACCCTCCCCCGCCCCGCGCTGTCGCGCTGCTTTCTCACCTCGGCAGACGGCGCGGCGCGCCGCCACCTCCCCCGCCCTCCGCGTCGCGCAGCACTCGCGCCTCACCCGACGCCCGCTGCTCGCCACCTCTCGCCCTCCCCCGGGCTGGCAGCATTCACACCTCACCTGCTGTCGCCCGTCCCTCTCCCTTATAAGGTCGCTCGCCGGCCTCCCTCGGCACTCGCCCTCCTGCCGTCTCCCAGCTCTCTGCCCTTTTTCACCACCCACCCACCCTACACTCCTCCTACACTCTTTTCTTCCAGCGGTGGAGGGCTCCTCGGCACCCCCTCACTCTACTGACACTTAATTTAACTGAAATTTATTCATTACTCCGCTCCTCATGAGCTTCTTTACTTCCTCAGGTTATTCCTTATTTACTTTTATTGTGCTATTTTACTCTGTATGCTCTGTATGCTTTCTCTGTGAGGCGTAAATAAAGACGCATTATTTCCACCCCCGCCTTCCTCTCTTCCTTTTCGCGCATCAAATATAACTCAACTCAACTCATTCAGCAGCGTATGTGTCAAACACAGCTTGCACCACACCACCCAAATAGCCGCAAACCGCCTGGCTTGATTAGGCTAGTCAATCCCAATGCTTCCGTATCACATGACTCGTAGGTCGGGTCGAGGTCAATAGGTCATTCAGACGCCGTAATTGCCTTTTTCAGCACATGCACCATCTGATCAGCACGACTATACATTTATCGTCAGCCCCGCAGTAAATGTCATCTGCTATTTATGCAATTTACAACAACACTGGTATGTGTAATTTTACTAGAACTATATGAGCCATTTATTTATACTGAAAGTGTAGTATGCTGTGTCCTGACAAGGAGGCAACAGCAAATGAGAGCTTAACAAGATGTCAGAGGTGCAAAACACTTAGCAGGTAAAACACTTTCCACAAACAGCCTCGTAGGCCCAGCTAGTCTACCTTACTGTTACTTCACCAACAAATCTACAAGTCTTTCGACCGGATGTAGTGGCCGAATCGGTAGAGCACAGGCTTCTCATGTGGAAAGTCAATAGTTTGAAACCTAGCCAAGTTAAACCAATGACTTACAAAAGTGATATGTGTTGCAACCTAGCCTGGCGCTTGGCATTAGTAGGATAGGGCAAGGACTGGTTAGCTCAGTATCAGGATAATGTGACTGAGCCGGAAATTAAATCATGGTGTCGCCGGCCTGTTCTCCCGATGGGGCAGCACTAGAAAGTCACCATGAGAGCACACTGTCAAAAGTCAGTACCCAGCCCGATATAACCTTAGATGTTGCCAGGATGCAAAACCCCAACACACAAACACATGTTTTTTTATCATGCCTTAACAATTTTGACGACTGCAAATTTTATTTGTAGTCCGTACTACCTTGTAAAGAAGAGGTCTCAGTAGTAACAGCTAACATTCCTACTACTTTGTATGCATGATTTCATTTCACTATGCAGTCTGGGCTGTCTTATATATTTATATCCTGACTTTGTACGTCAAACATAGGTAAACATATATTGACCGGACATTGCATACTTGTATGTAATACTTAATAGCAAAAACTGGTTTGCGACCTTCCAGTAAGAGACCCCCACATAGTGACGTCAGAGCGTGTGACGTCACAGCAGAGACGCCTACACTTAGGCGGTAGGCGTTTCTTGTGAGGTGCTTGTAGAAGAACACCCACTTGCTGACTGGCGTGTATGTCTAAACATGGCTTACTAAGTATCTGGACGGTTTGTTTGTTAGGGGTTTACATCCTAGCAACATCCAAGGTCCTATCCTGATTCTGAGCCAAACAGTATTTGCCATATCCTAGTAATGCCGAGCAGCAGGGTAGGGAGTGCGTGACGAATATCAATTTTGAAAGAAGAAGACAGGAGAGAGAAGAGAAGGGATTAGAAAAAGGTAGACGGGAGGAGACGAGTGAGAAGAGAGGCGGCTGAAGAGAAGAGAAGAAAAGAGGGGGCTCGGGAAGAGAGGAGGTCGGGGAAAGAAAGGAGTTAGGAGAGGGGGGAGGGGGGGGGGGGGGGGGGGGGGTGGGAGGGGGGGGGGGGAGGGGAGGGGGAGGAGGGGGGGAGAGGGGAGGGGGAGGAGGGAGGGAGGGGAGGGGGAGGGGAGGGGAGGGGGAGGGGAGGGGAGGGGATAGGAGGGGAGGGGAGAAGATGAGAGGAAGGAGAGGGAGAGGAGAGGGCGAGAGAATGAGAGGGGAGAAGAGAAGAAAGGGAACCAGAGAGGGGGAATGGAGGGGAGAGGATAAGAGAGAAACAGAGGAGACGGGAAGGGAGGAGAGAAGGATAGCAGGGTCAGGTGCGAGTTCAGTGAACCGTGGAACGAAACGAAGTGCTTCAGCGCTACAATTGTAGCGCATCTGCCGCAGGCTACTGCAGTTTATGAGGCTGTTTAATAATACAAGGTGCCTGGTTATTGCTGCTATTTATACATATACTGGTCCATTTAGGGAGGTAGTTGGTTTAGGGAGTTAACAAAAAATATTGTTACAATGGGTATGGGCGATCATTTGGGACCCAAATAAAGCGACCGTTATAGGGGAGTGTTTGATCTGTGAAGATCGTCAGTTAGACTATACATACAGGAAGTAGTTTGAACAGCAGTGGTGTAATGGACCAGTGTCATGCTGACCAGCATGTCTTACTTGACTATGCACTTTGAATGTTATCAACACACATACATAGCTGCGTGAAGACATGGATGGGTGGGATGTGTATGGATATATAATTTGTCATATATACCAAAGCTACCTGTACTAATTCCATAATTCCCCGCATCATATACTACTAACAATACCATTAACAAGATGTCCTGTAAACAGGCAAACCCATTAACTAGAGATGCACACACATTAACTAGGCTGTACTATAAAATAAGGGACCCAATTAACACTAGACCTGTAACCACATCAACTAAGCTGTCTTAAAGTTAAGCGATACATTAATGAGGTTAGGAAGTGGGCTTTCCTACAAACAAACAAGGTCATTAACTAGGCTACACCACAAACACATTAACTAGGCTGCCATGTAAACAAACAAAATCATTAACCGTGCTGTCCTTAACAAATATGAACACATATGGCCATTAACTAAGGTGTGCTATAAACATAATAATAATAATTATAATAATAATAATAATACTAATAATACAATATTTATTTCCACATGATCACTGTACATACAAGTTGATATTTATATCAATAATGTTTCACATGGAAAAGGAGAAAGCACAAGTATAATACTTATGAGGCACTTTCCACAATTAAAAATAACATGTATACATTACTAATACTATAAAAATAACAAATACAAAAATATAAGTAAAAAGCATATTAACATTACCTTTAATGCTGTAAATGAAATCTCATTTTCTATGTATTAGACTACTATATACATCACTCTGGTAAAGCTTAAAGATTTTCTTTTTATACAATCGTTGAAACATATAGATGTTTTTTGAACATTTAATATTATTATCAAGTGAATTCCATATTTTTATATCATGTATATATGTTGTTCTGGCAAATATTTGTCTTAGGTTGTTACTCTGCTGTGTATCATGGCTACTCTCCAAACTTATTTTGAATAATGCTGTAGATATTTTGGCAGTATCCCTTTCTTTGCATTGTATATTATTATACTAGATTTGATCTCAACCAAGTCTATTAATTTTAAAACATGAAGATCAAAGAACAGTTTACTAGTGTGGTCTCGATATCCAAAATAGAAAAAAAAACTCACTGCTTTCTTGTATTGCAAATAAATACGCTCCACAGTTGTCTTGTATTCATTTCCCCATACTTCATAACAATAAGATACATATGGCAGAAATAATTAATTAATAATACCACATTAAACAAGCATTTTTATCTAGTACATATTTTGTGTTGTGCACAATTGCCATAGTTTTGGACAATTTAGATTTAATCATACTAATATGCTTTTTTCCAATTAGGTTTGTAATCTATTAGCACCCCCAGAATCTTACTGACATAGACCATTTCAATATCAGTGTCCTTTATGTGTACAGTAACATTAGATTATTTTTCATAATCACTAAACACCATAAAATTTGGTTTTGATACATTAAGTGATAACTTGTTTGTTGCAAACCATATGTTCAATTTAATAAGTTCTTTGCTTATATAGTTGCCAAATTGAAGTGGGTCATTTCCTGACCTAAAAATAGGAGTGCCATCAGCAAATATAATTAATTTAAGAAGCGATTATGTATTACAAATATCATTTATATATAAAATGAACACGTTAGGTCCCAGAATTGCTAAATATGAGTCCTCATCATCTAAGTTCACATATTGTTTTCTATTTTGTAGATAACTAGTAAGCCAATTATTGGCAATGCCTCCGATTCCATAGTGATTTAATTTCTTTATTAACAAATTATGGTCAATTGTGTTGAATGCCTTTTAAAGGTCAATAAATACACCTATAGTACATTTTTTATTGTCTAGAGCTGAAGTAATTTCTTCTGTCAGTTCTAATAATGCCAGTGATGTAGACATTTTAGATCTGAAGCCATACTGACTGCTACAGAAAGTATCATGTTTATCAATAAATGCATCCAGTCTACTATTGGAAGTTTTTCTAATATTTTTTTTAAACTGTGGCAAAAGCAATATCGGTCTATAGTTATTGAAAACACTTATCTTTTTTAAACATAGGAATTACTTTTGCGACTTTCATTTTATTTGGAAAAACTCCATTCTTAAAGGGGCTGTTACATATATGGGTAAATGCCTGGACAATGTAATTATATTACTTGTTTAATGATGATCATATCTATGTTATCATACCCCGTTGACTTTTTGTTTGTATAATTATTGACCACCTTAATGATCTTATTCTCCTCTACACCTTCTGAAAACATTGATTCAGGATTTTGTGTTTTCAAAAAGTCCAGTACATCTATATTTTTGTTATCTGCTTTAATTTACGAAGACGGAGGTGGACAGTGACATAAATTGTTTAAAAAATATTTTCAACAGGCATCAAGGTTAAGTACATAGCAATAGGTTTTCCCCCCTCCATGTTGTCGGCAGTCTTTCGTGAGTGCCAGAATCAAACCCTCAACCCTAACCATAGTCTCTCATTCAGGTATGGGTGCGTGGATGAAGACAGGTGGTGGTGTTCCTTACTGGATGGTGTTGACAAGAAGAATGATACCGTGAAGGGGGTGGGGCGGTTTGAATTGTTCAAATCACGTGACGTTTTGGCGGGAATCGGTGCGCTGTCTCCAGCGTCTGGATAACATAGTTCTGGTTGAAGCCGGTAGGTGGCACCAGTTGCGGCGGCAGTGCTGGTTGGGTTCGTTCGTGAACCGATAGGTGGCGCCAGGTTGGCGGCTAAGTCAATGGTGGGTTTTCGCGCCTCCGTCCGTAAATTAACCATGATACTAATAACATGGACAATATTTTTGCTAAATTGGGGCCTACATTGACAAAGAAGTCATTGAAAGACATTTGCCATGGCTTTTTTATTTGTTTTAATTTCCCCATTTGACTTAAACTTATCTGGATAAGGAGAATATTGTTGCCTTTTTTTAAATAATAATATTTAGTTCACTATCTCTTAGAATTGATGTTGATATATTTTTATATGTTTTATACTTGCTCTCCACACTCTTTGTTCTACATCATAGATACTTTCTGTATAACTTTTTAAGTTGTTCTTTTTTTTGCATCCATTACGAAGACCATTAGTAATCCATGGTTTTGTTATCATTATCATATGCATTATTTACATCATTTGTATCCATGCAATTATTCCAATCTTGTAATAATAGATCAGTTTCCAGTGCAGTGATACAATTTTCATCTGATTTTCTAGTAAGGATATATTTCCTATCAGAGGTTCGATTCATATCTAAGTCTTTAGATATGGCAAATATAGGTAAATGGTCACTGATGTCACTTATAAGTAATCCACTGCTAATCTTGTGATTCAGTTCATTAGTGAAGATGTTGTTAATTAGCATAGCACTGTGATCTGTTATCCTAGTTGGTTTATCTATTCACAGAGCCTCACACTGAACATCCTATCCACAAATGTTTTTGTTCTTTTGTTATCATTATATTTGAAAAGATCAATATTAAGATCACCACATTGAAAGATTGATCATTTAATTTAATTTATATTTTTTAGCATCATTTGAATTTGGTGAGTGAAGGTTTGTAAATCTGAGTCTATGTACAATTTACAATAATATTTCTTCTGTTATTAATACAGAGTTCAACAAAGATGCTATCCATTATGCCATTAACAGTCAACATTTATGACCTCATAATCTAGAGAAATATGTACATATATAGCAACTCCACCTCCTTTTCGACTTACTCTTGCAATATTATTCAATGTATAGCCCTCTAGTTTAAGTAGAGTCTCTTGATTATCCTTCACTTCCAACCATATTTCTGATATTGCAATAATGTCAAATTTAATACTTATTTCATTTAATTGATTCTCAATCTTACTAAAGTTTACTTGCATTTAAATCTATAAATGGCATTTTGTTCTTAACATTACTATGATTACATTCATCGACTGTAAGGTATTTACTATTTGCATTGATATTTTTATAAAGTTTATTATTTGGGTTGATTTCTTTTTCAGTCACAATCATTATACTCATTTATACTATATGGTTCAAACTTTAATGCTGAACATTCACCATATATATTGAATAATTTATAATTTATACCTTTGATAAGTTTGAATTCATTGTCCTGAACATTTTGAAAAGGGAATATATTTGTGTCATTTGTACAATACCAATTTTCATTATATTTACCTTTGCAGTTTAGCAGAGATTTAGTAAGTTTAATACATATTCTGTGTATCCGAAGTTTGCATAGTGCACATTCTATTGACTCATCCTGAACTTCAGAATTACAAATTCCACTGAAAATATTTTGTTGTGACATAATGTCAAACATAATATTTAATGGCTAGTATAAGTCTCACAATTATACATTAGTTTTCATAATACAAGTCCAAATCTTTAATTTTGGCCTCATTCCACCCAAATCTAAACAGGTCATCTGGCGATTCAATAATTGTTGTCCTTTCCATTTTCAGTCACCGTACAAAATATCCTGCTATCAATTGTCCATATGCTTTTGATAGATGCATCATTTCTTATAATTTAGGTGACCTTGGCTCGAATAGGTGTCAGGTCATCATCTATGTACACATTACATCTCTCCGCATCTTTCACTTTTTGCTTATTTTTCATCATCTTTGTCTTTAAATCGCATATTACAAACTTGACAATTATAGGCTTTGCACTCCCCAGTCGACCAGGGAGGAAGTCTGTGGCTGACACTTACATCACTGTCTGTTAATATTATGTCAATGTCCACGACCCAAGTAGGATAAATGGCGTTATCCGTTTTAAAACCACCGCTGCCATTAAGCCTGGCGGGAAATTTGGCCATGAATTGGAGAGCTTGGCATAACGCGTACACCATTTATAGTATCGCATCGGGTGCTGCGAACAAAACAGAGAAGATACAGTGCTGCGTCTTCTTACACGTAGCTGGACAGGAGGCGCAAAAGCTACACCTCACGTTTAAAGTACAAGAGGCACAGAAAGACAAGATAGATCATCTCGTCCACCTGTTCGAGGAGTATTGTGTTGGTAAAACCAATATAACAGTCGTTCGATACCAATTCAACTCGTTCAATCAGACGTCCGAGACCATGGATACCTACATTAGAGAGTTGAAACATAGAGTGTCGTATTGTGATTATGCAGCGATGGAAGACACATTGCTATGCGACAGGTTAGTGTGTGGTGTAAAAAACTCAAGGCTACGCGATAAATTACTACAAACTCCTAATTTAACGTTGAGCTCGTGTTTTGATCTGTGTAGACTGAGCGAGAACACTCATAAGCAACTTGACTCAAGCGAACATCTCAATACGGAGGAACAAGTAGATGCTGTAACCAAGAGACAAGAGAACTATACGTCACGTCCCAGGAAATATACGACGACAGCGCGCGTGCGCAGGTGGCCTGACCAAGGCACGAGGGCCAGTTTACCCCGTGCGAACTGCACCCGATGCGGGTATACGCATGGCGATGGAGCATGCCCGACGGCAGATAAGCAGTGCCTGCAGTGTAGCAGGTATGGACACTTCCAAAAAGTCTGCCGGTCCCGCCGACCGAATCATGCACAAGTGAACGAACTGGATGTACAAGGGGGCGTGGCAAATAATACCGCAGGAGATGACGACGATAACGACGACCTGTTCGTCGGTGAAATAACTGCCGAAACGACGAACAGCAGCAGTTTGTGGTACGTGAAATGCACATTGCAGAATTTTCCTGTTCGTTTCAAACTGGACACTGGCTCCCAAGCCAATATCATTCCTCGTCATGTCTACGATGAACTACACAACGTCGTACTAAATCCTTCACGTTGTTGTCTCAACACGCACTCAGGTGATCGGATCCGTCCTGAGAGGGAGGCAACGGTCGACGTAAATGGTCTGCCGTTAATATTTCAAGTGACGACGAACGGCACACCCATCCTGGGTAAGGAGGCGTGTGTACAACTGAGGCTGCTTCAGCGGATTGGGGAAGTCTCCGTAGGAACAAAACAGTCTACTCAAATCGGCCAGGCTGCAAACAGTTTGGTACAGGATTACGCAGACATCTTCACAGGTTTAGGGAAGATCAAAAGCAATGCAAAAATTCATGTCGACAGTCATATAGACCCTGTTATTGACCCACCACGTCGAATTCCCCATGCAATTGTGGACAAAGTACAAGCTGAATTAGATAGGATGCTGGATATGGGCGTCATTGTACGACAAAACGACCCGACCCCATGGGTTAGTTCTATAACAATTGTAAAAAAGACAAATAAGATTAGAGATTGTCTAGATCCCACCAAACTTAATAAGGCCATTTTAAGTACCCCATATCCCACCAGGACAATTGAAGAGGTAATAGCTAAGACAAGCAAAGCTAAATTTTTCTCTGTCATTGACGCGAATAGCGGATATTGGCAGATAGAGTTAGATTATGAGAGTTCAAAGTTATGTACCTTTAATACCCCATGGGGGCGTTTCCGTTATACCAGACTGCCATTTGGTATTAAAACCGCTGGTGATATTTTTATTGGCGAAATGAACAAAATATTGTATGGTTTGACAGGAGTCAATGTGATTGCTGACGATATTCTAGTGTACGGCAGCACTGAGGAGGAGCACAATACTAATTTAGAAAACGTGTTCAAACGCGCTCGGGAGGCCAACCTCCGCCTCAACCCGAAGAAGTCTGTCATTTGTAAAACCGAGGTAAACTATGTGGGACACACTTTAACCCGATCCGGATTAAAACCCACTGAGGACCGCATCCGAGCTATTCTCGACATACCCACTCCAACTGACAAAGCTGCTGTTCAGCGTTTTTTAGGCATGGTAGGGTATGTTGGAAAGTTCATCCCAAACCTGTCGAACATTTCCAAACCGTTAAGACAAGTCCTTACTAAAAATCTGGTGTGGTTTTGGCAACACGAACAGGACCATCCATTTAACACGCTCAAGAATCTATTAATGACAGCACCCGTATTAAAATACTATGATGTAGATGAGCAAATAACTTTACAGGTAGATGCTTCCAAGTCCGGCCTAGGTGCTGCCATATTCCAGCAGTGCAGACCCATTGCCATGGCATCAAAGGCTTTGGATATATGCCAATCTTCATATGCTGTAATTGAGAAGGAGTTATTAGCAATTTGTTTTGGGTGTGTCCATTTCCATGACTACATATATGGTAAACAAGTTATCATTGAAACTGATCATAGACAACTTGTGTCTATAATGTCGAAGCCGTTGCACCTATTGTCATCCAGGATGCAACGAATGCGTATGCGACTACAAAACTATAACATCGTAATGAAATATGTTACAGGTAGTGAAATGTTTTTTGCTGACACACTATCACGTGCACACACAAACAAGTTAACACCACAGAATCTGTTTGATGATACAATTTCCATAACAACCATAGAAATTGCACACGACATGCTGGCACGCATTGCAGCTGCTACTAAAAGAGACAGTGCCCTTATTGAAGTTACAAAATTGATAAAGGAGGGATGGCCTACTAGAAATACCTTGGTGAAATCCTGCGCAAAACCGTTTTTCACATACAAGGATGACTTAGTTAGCACAGATGATATGATATTTAAGGGAGCACAATTAGTTATACCTTCTGAATTTCAGAAAGAAATGTTGAACATACTACACAAAACCCATTTAGGAATAATAAAGTGTAAGCAGCTGGCCGGGAATGACCACTCAAATCGAAAATTTGATATCCCGGTGCAGGACGTGCCAAAATTATAGAAATTCACTTATTGCTGAGCCCATGGTCCCTCATGATATACCCGACATACCTTTCTGTAAAGTGGGGGTAGATCTGTTTGAATATCAAAATAAAACATATCTCATACTAGTAGATTATTACTCTAAATTTCCTGAAGTGGTTGAACTTTCTCTCACAACATCAAGTGCTATCATTGGTCGCAATGCGAAGCATTGCATTTGATGCGAGGAGAGGAAGAGACCCTCCCCCGCCCCGCGCTGTCGCGCTGCCTTCTCACCTCGGCAGACGGCGCGGTGCGCCGCCACCTCCCCCCGCCGTACAGCACTCGCGCCTCACCCGACGCCCGCTGCTCGCCACCTCTCGCCCTCCCCCGGGCCGGCAGCATTCACACCTCACCCGCTGTCGCCCCTCCCCCTTCCCTTATAAGGTCGCCCGCCGGCCTCCCTCAGGCACTCGCCCTCCTGCCGTCTCCCAGCTCTCTGCCTTTTTCCACCACCCACCCACCCTACACTCCTTACCCACTCTTCTCCTCCAGCGGTGGAGGGCTCCTTGGCACCCCCTCACTCCACTGACACTTCATGAACTCAACCTTACTTTTATTACCCTGCTCCTCATGAGCCTCTGTACTTCCTTCCATTTATTGCCTTACTTACACTGTTGAGCCTTTGTACTTTCTTCCATTATTGATTATTACTTACACTGTTGCTCCTTATGAGCTCTTTCCTCTGTATCCTCTGAGGCGTAAATAAACGCCTTATTTCCACCCCCGCCTTGCCTTCTTCCTTTTCGCGCATCAAAGCTCTAAAAGAGATTTTTGGACGATATGGCATACCAAACGCCCTCATCTCTGACAACGGACCACAGTTTGCTAGCAACGAGTTCAAGGTTTTTGTAAACAAGTACAAATTCAACCACATCGTTTCCAGCCCATATTACCCTAAAAGTAATGGTCAAATAGAACGCTACGTGCAAACAATAAAAAAAATTATGAAAAAAGCAAGAGAAAATGATCAGGATTTCAACCTATATTTATTAAACTACCGTAATACCCCTTTAAGGCACATGAACGCCTCTCCAGCCCAACTACTCATGAGTCGTCGCCTTCGCTCTAAAATACCCGTCACTACAGACCGCTTGCACCCACAGGTTCAGACATCAAGGCCAGAAAACATTGCCAAAATACAGGAACGACAAAAACACTATTACGACAAGAGGGCTGAAAACACAAAACATAGGTTAAAAGTACACGATCACATAAAATACAAGACACATGAAGGAAAATGGAAGGCTGGCACAGTAACACATACAAACGAGAAAAAATGAAGAGACTATGTAATTGTGAACAGTGCAGGGAAGACATTACACAGGAACAGGATTCATATGTTTCAGGTACCCGCACCTCATGTTCCGTCCTGCAAGCCGAGGCATGATGTAGCACTACCTAGGAACAAACAGTCGTTGCTCCCGAACAAACACATATCCGCAAACAAAACCCCTACGACGTACACAACTCATAGGGGGCGTATCTCACGTCCGCCACTGAGACTAGGGGTTTCGTAACAAGCATACTTTGAGCTTAAGATAGTCGTTACATTATAAGCGATATATATATATATATATATATATATATATATATATATATATATATATATATATATTTATATATATATATATATATATATATATATATAGTATAGTTATACGAATCTTACCTGGGTATAGATGATGGATAACTGTTGTTTTCCCGAGGTAGAAGCCTCGGGTAGACGTGGGCTAGGGAGAAGGCAGCACGTGAGGTACCAGCAATTTTAACCTACTTATTCAGGATAAAAATGATCTTTCAATACAATGGATACTATGATTTTCCCGTAACGGTACACCAACGGGATAGACGTGGCAGGGCGTGGTGGGTGGGCCCTAGCCCACGTCTACCCGAGGCTTCTACCTCGGGAAAACAACAGTTATCCATCATCTATACCCAGGTAAGATTCGTATAACTATACTATTTTACCTCGGTATACAGCCTCAGGCTAGCCTCAGGCTAGGGAGACCTTTACATAATTCATTTTTATCCTTAATATCATCCATTCTTATATAATATTCAACGTTTTTGTTCTCACCTATTCTTGTTAGTTGGCGAGCAGGCGCTTTGCAATGCCGGTAGGCTTTTCTAGTCGCTTGTTGTAATGTTTTGCAAACGACTTAGCCGTCTTCCAGCCTGCATGCGCTGCTGCATGCGCTAGTATTCTTTTCACCAGACAACACCTAGCAACCGTGCCTTGGAGACCATGGCACCTCTAGTTGAGTGGGATGAGTATTTGCTCGTATCCACTCCAGCCAATTTCAATACCGTAATTGTCCATCTGGCAAGGGTGTCTCGTGAAATTGCTTTATGTGGCCTTATAAAGCTCACTAATAGTTGTTGTGATGCACGTAAATCTTTGTCTTAGATATATAAGCCCGTATTCCTGACACAACACATAATTTCCGATCACTCGGAAAACAGTCTAAGTGAACCGTAGATAAAGGGTCACCTAACGTGTTCGATTTAAGCAATTGTGCTAAATCAAACGTAGCTTGTTTCTTGTCTATTTCTAATCCAGTTAAACACAAAGCAACAATGGTCTGTCCTCTGTGTCCGGTTACTAATAATAACAGGACCGCGACCTTAAAACCTAATTGTTTTAAATCTAACCACGAGTTGTGAGGCCAAGCCTGAAACAACTTAAATACTACAGACACATCCCAAAACCGACTATACTTTGGTTTTGGAGGATTCCTTTGATAAATTGAACGAAGTAAATATCCAAGAACATAATGTTTTCCAACTGTTTCACCATCAAATCTCGGTAATATGATTGATAATGCACATCTTGCCGCATTAATCGACCCAAAGGATAGTCCCTCATCCTCTAGAGAACGAAGAAAACGAGCTACTTGTGAAATTGTTGGATTTGTTGGCTTAACTTTCATTAACAAACAATGTACACCCCATTTCTTTAAATAGGATGTGTACATTTTGACAGTTCCTGGCCTCCAGGCATCAGCTATCCTATTCTCAGTAATTTTGTCCAATCCAAATTGGCGCAGCTGGTTCCTTAGAAAAGGAATGCCAATAGGGGCGTCGTTGACACGTCGCCGTGAACCACTAACGGTCCGTGGTGTGTCAGATTCCCGAGTTTTCTTGGGAATCGTATATTTTCTTTGCCAGTTGTGAAACATGCTGGCAGCAAGGTTGCGTGTGGCTGTGCCCCAATCGCCACCACCACCAGTATTGATTGTGAGTGATATTGCTGACTGTGCTCGATCTATGTCCCTGAACTAGGAACTCGTCGGCTGATATTGCTAAACGGTGGGAAAAATATAAAAATAATTATTTTCCCAGGTAATAGCAAATGCATCTACCTTCCAAGCCTCCGGTTCAGGATGCCAAGAAACATAACAAGGTAATTTGTTATTATTTCGTGATGCAAATAAGTCAACTTCAGGTGTACCCCATTTTTCACAACTGAAATTAAACAAAGGTGTAGAGAGAGACCATTCTAAATGGTCATGGAAATTTCTACTTTTATAGTCTGCAAGTGTATTTTGTGACCCTGGAATATGCGCTACAGTCAGCCAGACTTGTTGAGCCTGTGCCCAGTTCCAAATCAGTTTAGACAACTGATTGCAAGGCTTTGATTTGGTTCCACCCATGTTACGAATATATGCCATGGCAGTAGTATTATCAGTTAGTATTATAACTTGTGATTTATTTATCATTACTAAATACATAAGGCCCAGATAAATAGCACGGCTAGTTACTAGTGCATTTAATGTGTCTGATTTTTCATCATCAAGCCATCTACCTCCTGTTGTGACCCCATCTCGAATGAGTCCCCGAACCTTCTAACGAAAGCCAGTAGTTAAATTACCGGTTTTAGGTTCCGCCATGCGGATTGGATTTGGTGAATTTGCTATATGTTGCATCCACCATCCAATATCCTGTAACCCTTCTTGAGAAATAAACATCTTCCGTTCAAAATTGCCTTTAGTCCGTGCTAACGCTAAATTGTTATCTATTTCTAGAGATTTAATATGGGCTTTCCCGTATAGAATAGCGGGTGCATAAGATATCATTATCCCGATAAGGACTGCGACCTGTCTAATCTTAGGTTTTTTGGTAACATAATAAGGCCTGGGTCGCTGTATTCATAAACTTAATTAGTTTTTGTTCTGTTATCGACACTGTAAGAGACTGTGTATCCAGAATAAACCCTAAACATTTGAGTTCTTTTGTTGGTTTAAACACTGACTTTTGTGGATGAACATAAAACCCCAATTTAGTAAGTAATGCACATAAATCGAACACTGCATTCTCACAATCAAATTGTGTTGATGCAATAATAAAGGAATCATCTATGTATGGAAACATTATATGACCCTTCCGCGCCATTACTGAAAAAACAGGTTTAAGCAGTTTAGTGAATAAACGAGGGGCACAAGCTAAACCATTCGGCATGCAAGTAAACTCATAGAGTTGGTTATCCCAAAGAAACCGAAGAAATTTCCGGTCTTTTCCTCTTATGGGAAGCGTATAATATGCATCTTGTAAATCAACACTAGCCATCCACGCATCTGGGGTAATCAGATCGCGTGCTGTATCTAGCGAGAACATTTTAAAATGTCGATATTCAACCATTTTATTAAGGATTGTTAAATCCAGGATCATTCGAACCTCACCATTAGGCTTTGGTCTCGAGAAGATGTTTGAAATAAACTCTCCTGAACAGTACGTCACTTTTTGTATAATTCCTTTCTCAAAGAATTGTTGTACCTGTTTAGTTAGTGCCTCTCGTTCAACCGGTTCAATGTTATAAGGAAAAGGTATCCTGCCTTGTACCGGAAATTGTGTGAAGGGAATATGAACACCCCTAACTATTTGTAAAATTTCTTGGTCACTAGTAATTTTGTGCCACTCAGAAATATGATTATTAATATTACCAGCCACAAAGTTGCTTACAGTTTGTGTGGTTTTAGAGGCTGGAAGGACTTGTAACGTTTGTGTTTCAACCTCTACTTGGACCCGCCCCTGGCGAAGGGTCTCGGCGAGTTGACACCTCGGCCTAGTGGCCGTGCGGTGTTGTCGGTCCAGCCTGAGCGAGCGCCCCGGCCCCGAAAACCTTGACCGAAGTTTGAACCCGATCTGGTTCCCCTGGTGAACCGCCGTGGACGAAAATCCCCTCGTGACCTTTTGAAACGAGGAGTTTCCTGTTTCTTCTTACCATCCATGTTTTTGCCACTCTTGGCTGCAGTTTCTACCTCTTTATAGAGGTATTGTAGTTGACCGCCAAACATTTTGGTGTTATCTAAAGGTTTTCCTTTAATCGGCTCTGGAGCAAGAAAGAGCGTAAACTCCTTCCCATCATTATCAGTAACCTTCTTTGAGCGAGCCACTTCTTTGCCAGCATCTGTGCAAACTGACTTGAAAACATTTTCATATCTTCGATACGACAGGTAATTACCTGCCGCCGCCAACAATGCAATACCTTTGTCCATCGTCTTAGCCAAAGACGAGAACTTGTTTTCTTGATGCATTCTGTTTGCTACAGGAGCAATAGCTGTTAAGGTACCAACACACCCTTAATGTTCTCACGCATAAGCGTAGTGGTTTTCACCCGCTTAGCCCTTGGCTTCTCGACTTTCTTAGCCACTTTGCCTCCAATGGCAGCATAGACACCTTCATATTGCGTGTCTGAGGCCGATTCCGTAGACGTGGAATCCGTGGACAAGTCAGAAGAAGAAGAAACTTTCCTCTTCTTCTTCTTCTTCTTGGACTTGGTCTTGCGCTTTTTGCGAAGCCCAGTCTTCCCCCTCTCCTTGGTGAACTCATCACCCGAAGAAACAATGTGTTTCTTCTTTTTCTTCGTTTAGGAGAAGGAGGAGGAGCCCTAAGCTCCATCTCTGAGTCTGTGTCGGAGAAATCCTCCACAAAAGACTCTTCTTGCACACTCCGTTTACGAGACACCGGTGGTTTGAGAGCCATTATGTGACTCTCCATCGCCGCAAACCGCGTCTCCCAATTTTGAGGCGCGGCGCCGCCAGGCACTCTGTCCTCCTCGGAGAGAATATGCGCCCCGGGCTGTGTCGCAGGCCCTGCCGACAACACGGGTGAGGAGTCGTACTCCTCGTCCTCGCCACTCGGAACACGCCCCTCGGCTGCTGCTGCACCGTGCTTACTCCGCTTCGTGGCCATCGAGAGCTGAAACAAAATTGTTGATCAGTCCCGGTATATATATATATGTCACAACATGGTTGTTTAAAACTCATTTGGACATCTATTGGTGTTAGACAACGTGTTTATACCGTTATAACACAGGCGTAATAAGCTAAATTTGTGCGTGGGTTGTGGGTCAAGCCCAAACCTTACGCGGGGTCGGGACCAGTGTATCGGCCCGCCTCCCTCTGTCACGCACCACTCTCCCCTACTGTGACTACAACGTCAACAAGTTGGAGAGAATGAGAGAAAAAAAAATTTTTTGGTTATGAACTCGCTGAAGGGGGGAAATAAAAAAATAAATAACGGGCCGAAAAATTTGTGGGAGGCTATAAAAGAAACCAGGAGCATCTCCAAACCCAGGAGCATCTCCAACATTACTCTCTATTAGAGTACGAGAGAATTTCCACAGGAGACGAGGCAGAGCCCACATCTCTACCCATAATCACACGGTGACTCGGGTGTTGACAGAACCGCTAATGACCGGTTTCAATCCTTCGAGAAGGAATTCTATCCTTGGTTTTTTATAACCAAATAACTCGTCCAAAATGGACCAAAGAAAGTCTAAACTTTCCATAATGATGCTCTAATGCATCATGATTAAGCTAACCACAGTTTTTATGATACTTACTGCGTATTAGCTTGTATGTAGACTAAATTTGCCGGAGCAACCCAACGACACGTAATCCAGTCGTGAGTTGTATATGCTAATTGCTGGTACCTCACGTGCTTCTTTCTCCCTAGCCTGAGGCTAGCCTGAGGCTGTATACCGAGGTAAAATATATATATATATTGAAATCGTCACTTGTTAATTAAGCGTAGTTGCAAGTTCATCCGTTTTATTGTTCCTGGTTCGCTGTGTTCCTGACCTAGTATGTGAAGTTATTTGTCTACCTACTTCCGATACCATACGATGATGCTGTACCGTATACAATATATATGCATGTACCTCCCCCCCCCCCACCGAGTCACCACCCTTCAATAAAAAAAAATATATAAAAAAAAAAAAAGGGGGGGAAGATGTAAGGTATGAGTACAGTGCGTATAGCTGGGGCTCGTGAGAATGACGTCACGGTTTGGAAGTAAATAAAGACACTCACTAACTGGACGTCGTGGTGTTCGCCTGCTTTCAATACATTACACTGTGGACCCCTTATACATGAGGCAGGGTACCCACACAGAGCTAAGTGTTAATGTGGACTCCATTCATGAGGCAGGGTACCCACACAGAGCTAAGTGTTACTGTGGACCCCTTATACATGAGGCAGGGTACCCACACAGAGCTAAGTGTTACTGTGGACTCCATTCATGAGGCAGGGTACCCACACAGAGCTAAGTGTTACTGTGGACCCCTCATACACGAGGCAGGGTACGCACACAGAACTAAGTCTTACAATGGACCCCTTATATATGGGGTAGGGTACCCACACAGAGCTAAGTGTTACTGTGGACTCCATTCATGAGGCAGGGTACCCACACAGAGCTAAGTGTTAGTGTGGACTCCATTCATGAGGCAGGGTACCCACACAAAGCTAAGTGTTACTGTGGACCCCTTATATATTGGGTAGGGTACCCACACAGAGCTAAGTGTTACTGTGGACCCCTTGTACATGAGGCAGGGTACCCACACAGAGCTAAGTGTTAAGTACTGTGGACTCCTTTCATGAGACGTGATACCCACACAGAGCTAAGTATTTCTGTGGACCCCTTATACATGAGGCAGGGTACCCACAAATAGCTAAGTGTTACTGTGGACCCCTTATACATGAGCCAGGGTACCCACACAGAGCTAAGTGTTACTGTGGACTCCATTCATGAGACAGGATACCCACACAGAGCTAAGTGTTACTGTGGACCCCTTATGCATGAGGCAGGGTACCCACACGGAGCTAAGTCTTACCGTGGACCCCTTATATATTGGGTAGGGTACCCACACAGAGCTAAGTGTTACTGTGGACCCCTTGTACATGAGGCAGGGTACCCACACAGAGCTAAGTGTTAAGTACTGTGGACTCCATTCATGAGACGTGATACCCACACAGAGCTAAGTATTTCTGTGGACCCCTTATACATGAGGCAGGGTACCCACACGGAGCTAAGTGTTAAGCCCCAGTCACACAAACCCGGATCAGAGGCCGGATGAGCCCCGGACCACCATCCGGGGTGGTCCGGGGCGATCCGGGGTGATCCGTGGCTCATCCGTGCCGACACCCCCCGATCTGGCCTGATCCGTGGCTCGTCCGGCCTTGGCCCCGGATGTTTTAAAATGTTTAAAACATCCGGGGTGGTCCGGGGGATTTTGCGATCCGGGCTCAATCCGGCATGATCCGGGGGTGGTCCGGGTAATTTGGGGGTGGTCCGGGGTGGACCGGGGCTGTGCGGGGTCATTTTGAGCCACGGTTTGACCCGGACCATCCCCGGACTATCCAGGACTACCCCCGGCTTAGCCATGGACCACTCCCGGATTGTCAGGGGGTGATCCGGGATAGTCCGGGGGTGGTATGGGGCAGTCCGGGGGGTGGTCCCGCCTCGTCTGGGTTAGTCAGGGGCTGGTCCAGCCCAGTCCGGGCTCGTCCAGGGCCGTTCCGGGGCGGTCCGGCCTTTGGTCCGGGGCTCGTCTGGGGCTCGTCCGGGAATGTGTGACTGCGAGGCAAAAATCGACAAAAACAGTGATTTTATCCGGGGCGGTCCAGGAGAGTCCGGGATATTGGTCCATGGGTGGTCCAGCTCAAAATCCGGGGCTCGTCCGGCTATGTGTGACTAGGGCTTTACTGTGGACCCCTTATATGGGACACAGCCATACCCACATGAAGGGGCGGTTGTAGAAGCTCGGAGTTCTTTACAACAATCACACATCAATGACTGTCACACACACTGAACAACTCACACACACCGACACGAGCAGCGAACACACATCAATGACTGTCACACACACACACTGACCAACTCACACACACCACGACGAGCAGCCAACACACATAAATGACTGTCATACACACACTGAGCAACTCATATACCACTACGAGCAGCTCACACATGCCAATGACTGTCACACACACTGCTCACCTCACACACGAGCACCTCACAAATCAACGGATGCACCATACACACATCCACACATCACCATGAGACAAGTAACACAATCCAAACAAAAGTTTCCCGTATCCGCCCACTGCGCCATGCCATCCTAACAAGACAAATATAAGTGCGCAACACTAAATGATACGACTGTCCCTCTTTTAATCACGTTCCAGCATCACCCCCCCCCCCCCCCCCCATACACACACTCTTTATCAACAGTCGTAACTGCAGCACACTGCGCCGCCACTCTCACACGCCGCACCCTTCGCAGTACTCAGCGCTGGCAGGGCAGCTGACTGAGAGGGTAACCCTCCGCGCACCATGGCCCCAAGGCCAGCAATCCTACTCCATCGCAAGGTATGGGTTAAAGCTCAGGAGGCGAAACACAAGTGACGATGTGCTAAGATACGATAAGAATATATGTTTGTTTTATTCAGCTTCATTTGTTCTGGTCATCGCACCAGTGTCGTGGGGAGGGGTAAAGAAAATGGGAAATAATTGCGCCTAGAGCAGGATTCGAACCCACACTTTTTGACATTCTGGGGCTAGCATCCTAACCATTCGAAGATCTAGGCTCCCTGATGCAATCACTATATCCATGTCTACATGTATATGCGTCTCCTTGGCTGAGGTCAATGCAGGATAGATAATTTACTGGGAAAAACCTTGTGGAATTGAAGCATTCCACTCAGTGTTGGGTAAAGAGGGGCTGTGATCTCATTTCGGGACATCACAATATGTATGTATCAATCAATCAATGGGTGCCGTCTTCTCGAAGAAGGTTGGCTGCAATGGACCTCCATCTCTTCCTGTCATTCGTTCCTCTCACGCATTCCGCATAGCTCATTGCTGTCCACTCGGGTGGATGTAAACGACAACGGATCCAGTGCGGCGGAAGTAAATATGCTCATGAATATTACGTTTGACCTATATATATGATGAATCGACCTTGAACTTGCTCTCCGCAGTTTGCTGGCACACCCAGTGCAACACATTAGTTTTATTCAAAATTAATAGAAATCCAGAACCCTAACCTTATCAATTTAATATAATCTTTTTGATAAACATGTTTTCTATATGTGTACCAAGTGATTTGTTTCTAGGTGGTGTGGTTTTAGAGATATTTCACTTTTTCCGTATGACCATTGTCAATGCCTTGAGAAGTTGAGTTTGCCGGTGTGGCGTACTCAAACGTGTGCCGTGCTCAGCCGTGTCCATCGCTTCTGAGCATGTGTCAGAATCTAATAAACATGGCCGTAATCGATTAACACGACCCGGGCGACTCGGGTCATCCGAGTGGTCAGAATTTCAAATAGAACACGGCGAGTGGAGTCGACAAATACATGTGCCGTGTGCAAAAAAAGAATAACTTAGATTAATGAAATGGAACTATAGCTAACCTAGGCCATCATAAAATACTTTAAATCCTATTTTGCTACATCTTGGTTCACTACTTTTCCCCCAAGTTTTGTGTGGCCGGTGTCGCAGTTTGAGCGCCCTGCCAGTTTGAGTGCCCTTCTGTTGCTTCTGCGCATGAGCGGATAGAGACAACATTAAAACCACCCTAACTATCACAGTAATTTCTGATTTGTGGTGCTTTGAAAGCAAATTTCTCTTATTTCTATTAAATAGTTCAGATCTTTCTCTACAATTTCACATTCAGCTTTTTTTTAACAGCCAATTGGAAGTTCTTGAATTTATTTTGCGAAAATAGTTTTTGACGCCATGATCTGGTAAGGCTAACACTGGCACTGACACTCAGAATATCCCAACTTTCACTATTGTCTCTGTTTTAATACTTTCAGAGTAAATTGCTCTTAGGTTACATTAAATACTTCAGATCTTCCTCTTCAATTGCGCATTAAGATATTTTTAATCGATCCAATGAAAGCTTTTAAATCTATTTTACAAAAAAAATATACAACCACTGGCAGGGCGCTCAAACTGGCTGGGCGCTCAAACTGCGACACCGGGTAGGGGTGATATGCCATATATAGGTCAAACTTAATATTCATGAGTCTATTTACTTCCGCCGCACTGGACCCGTTGTCGTTTACATGCACCCTGTCCACTCAGTGATGTTGTCCATCCATGTTGTTCTCCTTCTCCCTCTTGGTCTTTTCCCTTCTATCTTCCCTTCCAGTATTCTTCTCTGTGATTCCTGGTGTCGTATCATGTGGCCAAAGTATTTAATTTGTCTGTTTTTGATTGTTTGTATTATCTGTCTCTTTATTTTCATTCTTGTTAGGACCTCCACGTTGCTTATCATTGCTGTCCATGGAATTTTTAACATTCTTCTGTATTGCCACATTTCAAATGCCTCGAGCTTTGTTGTTATTGCTTTCTTCAAAGTCCATGTCTCGCAGCAATATAAAAGTGTAGACCACACATAGCATTTTAGCAGTCGGAGTCTTGTTTTTATATTTATGTCTCTAGATGTTAGTACTTTCTGCATCTTTAGAAATGTTGTTTTGGCAATGTTTATTCTCCGTTTAATCTCTCTTTCACATCCGCCATCACTAGTTATTAAATGGCCCAGATACACAAATGACTCTACCTGCTCCAAGATTACACCATTAACTTTTATCTCTGCTCTTGGTTTGTATTCCTTTCTGCTGACAACCATGGATTTTGTCTTCTTTACATTCATTTTGAGGCCACATCTCTCACTTTTTTCTTTTACTTCATCCACTATATCTTGTAGTCGATTTGATGATAAGGCTAGCAGTGCTGTATCGTCTGCGTATCTTGTGTTATTGATATTTCCACCTCCAACATTTATTCCTATGCTGTCATCTATTTCTCTGAAAATCTTTCCGTATAAATGTTGAAAAGACTAGGTGATAGAACACATCCTTGTCGCACTCCACATTTGATCTTCACTTCTGATTTCAATGAGTCTCCAATTCTTACAGCAGCATACTGTTCCCAGTAGAGGTTGGCCACAAGCCGAACGTCCTTACCGTCTAGACCGATTTTTTGTAGAGCTTCAATGAGTTTCTTATGATGTACTTTGTCAAATGCTTTAGCGTAGTCTATATAACATATGTATATATCCTTATCTACTTCTAGGTGTCTCTCAATTATTGTTCTCATGTTAAAAATGGCTTCCGTTGTTCCACTGTTTGGTCTGAATCCAAATTGCTCTTCTGATACCTCTCGATTAATTTTTCCTTTAATCCTTTCTAGTAGTATTTTGAGGCTTATTGTTCTGAAATCCGAGCATTCCACCGCTTTTGGTTTCTTAGGAAGGGCAATAAATATAGATTATCTTAAGTCTGATGGAATATATCCGGTGTTATATATGTCATTAAAAAGAGCAGTTATCCTTGTGATGCTATCTCCCTCCAAAGCTTTTAACATTTCAGAAGAGATATCATCTGTTCCTACTGCTATGTATGTATAAGACAGCACAAACACAGTTATTTGTACACCTAGAGTACAAGACAAAAGCAGTGGAACCAAAGGTGTACACATATGTGGCATTGTTGATTTAAGCCACATATCAATATACTGTCATGGGGTCATGACATTGGAAATACTGTCATGGGGTAATGAAATGGGTGGTGGTGGTAGTAGTGGTAGTACTGTTAGTAGCAGTGGTGGTAGTAGTGGTAGTACTGTTAGTAGCAGTGGTGGTAGTGGTGGTGGTGGTAGTAGTGGTGGTAGTAGTAGTAGCAGTGTTAGTAGCAGTGTTTGTAGTGGTGGTGGTAGTGGTGGTGGCGGTAGTGGTGGTGGTGGTAGCAGTGGTGGTAGTAGTGGTATTAGTGTTAGTAGCAGTGGTGGTAGTAGTGGTGGTGTGTGGTGGTGGTAGTAGTGGTACTAGTAGTAGTGGTGGTAGTAGTGTTAGTAGCAGTGGTGGTAGTGGTGGTGGTGGTGGTGGTGGTGGGTAGTGGTGGTGGTGGTGGTGGTGGTGGTGGTAGTAATAGTAGGGGTAGTAGTGGTGGATTGGTTGATTGTTGGGAGTTTTACGTCCTGGCAACATCTAAGGTCATATCAGGATGGGTACCGACTTGTGACAGTGGACACAAATGGTGACTTTATAGTGCTGCCCTTCTGGGAAATCAGATCACCAGCACCATGACCCGATATCCGAATCAGTCACATTATCCTGACACTGAGCCAACCGGCCCTTGCCCTCTCCTATTAATGCTGATCACCAAGCTAGGAAGCGATAAGTATCAATTTTGTAAGCCATGAGTAGTGGTGGAAGTACGGGTAGCAGTAGTAATGTAGTAGTGATGGTGATAGTGGTTGTGGTAGTGGTGGTGGTGGTTGTAGTGGTGGTGGTAGTTGTAGTGGTAGTAGTGGTGTGGTGGTGGTACTAGTAGTGATGGTGATGGTGGCAGTGGTGGTGGTGGCTGTAGTGGTGGTTGTAGTAGTGGTGGTAGTTGTAGTGGTAGTAGTGGTGTGGTGGTGGTACTAGTAGTGATGGTGGTAGTGTTAGTAGTGGTGGTGATAGTAATGGTGGTAGTAGTGGTGTGGTGGGGGTACTGGTAGTAGTGCGGTGGTGGTGATGGTGGTAGTGGTGATTGTGGGAGTAATGGTAGTAGTGGTGGTAGTGGTAGTAGTGGCAAAATCAGTGAAAAAATTGAGGAGCGGATGTTTGTTGGTGGAGGTCTTGGCGGAGAGTCACTTTAAGTGTCTTCTCAAGTCCAAGACCTTCTGTAATATACCCGTTACCGTGACTGCGCGCACCACCCTAAACTCCTCCAGGAGGGTGATCCGGTCGCAAGACTTGGAGGGAGTGAGTGATGATGAGATTTGTGAAAACTTATCATCACAGGGCGTTACGGCAGTGAGGAGGATAAGTATTCGACGGAACAATAACTTGATTCCGACAAATACTTTCATCCTTACTTTTGGCTGCTCTGCCCCTCCACAGTCAGTTAAGGCCAGATACCTTAATATTACAGTTGACCCTTATGTTCCAAACCCTTTACGTTGTTTCAAGTGTCAGCCTGTCGGCAGTAGCGGTCTGTCGATTGAGTTGAGTGCTAGGGTGGCGGCTTCCACCGCTCCTCAATCAATCAATCAATTAGATACCGAAAAGAAAAAGGTACCAAAGGACCGTTCCTCAGTACGGCTCAAGAAGATCGAACGGCAGCTCGTCCCCACTAGCAATGCCTTCAATCTTTTGGATGAGGACGTGGAGGCCATGGATGTTCCATCCATGGACCAACCACAACTGAAGCGCCCTCCTCCAAAACCCAAGGACAGAGCCCCGAAAGGGTCTCTGTCCTTAACTCACACCAAAAATCAGGTGCTGGAAGAAGCAGAGATGGCTGAGGCCTCAACTAGTCGAGGTCGCAGTCTCTCCCCCAAACCTAAGGGGAGGGGGAGAACACCCGTCACTGCACCAAAATGACAGTGACAGGTGGTTCTCTAATCCAGTGGAATTGTAGAGGTTTGAAGGGCAGCATTGAAGAGTTATCTATTCTGTGCTGCAACGTCAACCCTCTTGCCCTTTGCTTACAAGAAACTCACTTGAGAGCTTCTGAGAGTTGTATTCTTAAAGGCTACATCAATTTTGACAAGTCCGCACCGGATGGAGACCGAGCCACTGGCGGCTCCTCCATCCTGGTTAGACGTGATATTGTATGTACGCCAGTGGCGGTAGACACAACACTACAGGCTGTAGCTGTTTGTCTGATGCTACATAAGACTATAACTCTCTGTTCCATCTATGTTCCTCCAAGCTCCATTCTCACCTTACAAGAATTGGATGCTCTTGTGAGCCAGTTACCGTCCCAATATTTACTGATGGGTGACTTTAGCAGCCACAACCCACTGTGGGGAGGGAGCACTAGGAACCCAAAGGGCAAGAGGATTGAGGACCTTGTGGACGGTCATGCACTGTGTGTATTGAACGATGGTTCATGCACATATCTGCATCACGCCTACGGAACATACTCTGCCATCGACCTCAGCATTGTTGAACCAGAGCTGGTGCTGGACTTTTCGTTGAGGGTCTGGAACGACCTCTGCGGGAGCGATCACTTCCCAATTATTCTTAATTGCGAAGGGGCATCTCCCGTAGAGCAAGAGAGGAGCTGGCGGCTGCGTCAAGCCGACAGGCCCTCCTTCCGGACCCTATGCCACAAGGAGTTCACTCCAGACATCAGTGACATTGATTCCTTCACTGAGATGCTGAGGTCGATCACAGAGAAAACTGTTCCGAAGAATTCTGCAACTCCCAAGCGTCTGACGCCTCCATGGTTGGATGACAGCTGTAGGGGGGCTATTAAGGAATGAAAGAAAGCTCAGCGTAGATTTTACAGGAGACCGACTGCTGAAAATCTGGCGCTCTTTAGAATTCTGCGGGCTTGTGCCTGCAGAACAATCAAAGAAGCGCGTAGGCAGTGCTGGAGACGGTTTGTTTCTGGCATTAACATGGGCATGCCATTGGGCAAAGTCTGGACGATGATCAGAAGAATCAAGCGAAGGGGAGATGATTCTTCTGTAGTCCAGCACTTGAAGCACAATGGCACCATTCTCACATCACTCAATGAAATAAGTGAAGAATTGGCTCGCGCCTTTGCAAGAAATTCGTCTTTGGCAAGCTGCCTCCCGGGCTTTCTGGCCGTCAAGGAACGCCAAGAGCGTAAGCTCTTGGACTTTTCCTCTGACGGCAGGGAGCACTACAACTCCCCATTCAGCATGGGTGAGTTGAGCTGTTCTTTAGAAAGCTCGCATGATACAGTAGTTGGACCTGATGGAATCCATTACCAATTCCTTAAGTATCTCCCCAAATCTGCGCTGAGACTGTTGCTTCAACTCTTTAACAACATCTGGGAGTCGGGTGTCGTCCCCACCGCTTGGTGGGAGGCGACAGTAATACTGATTCCCAAACCTGGTAAAGACAAGAGTGAAGCCAACAACTATCATCCCATAGCCCTCACAAGTTGCATCTGTAAAACCATGGAGTGTATGGTTAACAAACGCCTCGTCTGGCTACTGGAGTCAGGACAACACTTGTCCGACCTCCAATGTGGCTTCAGACGAGGCCGCAGCACCCTTGACCATTTGGTTCGCATGGCGACCTTCATAAGAGACGCCTTCCTTAAGAAGGAGCATCTTGTGGCTGTCTTTTTCGATCTCGAAAAAGCCTATAACACAACATGGCAGCATGGCATTATGGAGGATCTCCATGCGATCGGCCTTCGTGGTCATCTGCCAAATTTTATCAAGTATTTTCTGGCGCACAGGCATTTTCGCGTCCGCATCAAGACTACATATTCCAGTCTGCACTCGTAGGAATTGGGAGTACCCCAAGGCAGCATACTGACAGTGACTCTTTTTGGAGTCAAGGTCAACGGTATTGCTGCCGCTGTTAAAAGGGGGGTCTCCTGTAGTCTTTTCGTGGATGATTTTGTTTTGTACTACAGAGGTACTGGTATGAATGTCATTGAGAGACAGCTTCAATTGTGTATAAATGGGATTCATCGATGGTCAGTTCTGAATGGATTCAGATTTTCCAAGGCCAAGACATTCTGCATGCACTTCTTGCAGTTGCGCAGAGTGCATGCAGAACCGGAGATGACCCTCGATGGGGATTCCATTAAAGTCGTCAAAGAAACCAAATTTTTGGGTCTCACTTTTGACATGAAGCTGTCTTTCGTGCCTATCAAGTACCTCAAAACACGATGCCTGAAAGCGCTAGATGTTCTGAGGGTGCTGTCCAGTTCAGAGTGGGGAGTGGACAGAGATGTTCTGCTCGCCGTGTACCGAACCCTAGTTCGGTCATGGCTAGATTACGGCAGCATAGTATACAGCTCCGCAAGGAAGTCGTATATTGGGCTGCTGGACACGGTGCATCACCAGGGGCTGCGTCTGGCCCTTGGTGCCTTTCGCACCTTTCCAGTTCAGAGCCTATACGTCAAAGCCAACGAACCATCACTTGACACTAGGAGAACCAAACTGGCCATGCAATATGTTGTTAAATTAAAAACAAATGCATTAAATCCTGCGTACAGTGGTGTGTTTGAGACTCACAACGACTCCAAGTATGAAGCGAAGCCAAATTTCATTCGGCCCTTGGGGCCCTGGATGAAACCTCATTTGGAGGCTTTATACTTGGATTTGGATGTATTGGGGGATACCCAGGTCCCAGAACATCCCCCGTAGTCGCTGAGGAAGTCATCAGTCATCCTCCAACTCACGGAACTGAGGAAGTCTGCGACACATCCACTTGAGTATCAACGACTGTACGCAGAGATTCAAGGCCAGTTTGAAGACCACTTCTCCATGTTTTGATGGTTCAAAAGACCTAAGCCGGGCAGCTGCTGCGGGAGTTTGCCAGGGCAAGAAATTCGGTATTCGCATGCCCGATCAGAGCTAGATTTTTACGGTGGAAGCCCGAGCACTCCTTCTCGCATTGGAAGTCATTGAACTATCCAACTACACTAAATATGTCATATACAGCGATTCATTTTCCTGCCTGAAAGCTGTTGCTGGGCTAAAAACGGACCACCCTTTCATGGCAAAGGTCATTTACAAAATGAACCAGCTAGCAAAGATGGATATGAGATCCACTTGTGTTGGATGCCTGGCCATGGCCTACTGACAGGATGAGTGACATGCCAAGTGATATGTTTTAAAGTTAATTGATATGTTGTACTGAAGGATGAGTAGCATGTCAAGTGATATATTGTACTGACAGGATGAGTGACATGCCAAGTGGCATGTTGTACTGACAGGATGCGTGACATGCCAAGTGGCATGTTGTACTGACAGGATGAGTGACATGCCAACTGGCATATTGTACTGACAGGATGAGTAACATGCCAAGTGGCATGTTGTACTGACAGGATGAGTGACATGCCAAGTGACATATTGTACCGACAGGATGAATTACATCCCAAGTGGAATGTTGCACTGACATGACGAATGATATGGCAAGTGATGTCTCGTATGCATGCATGGGTTATCACAGGCTTGGTTCTAGTGAACATGCATGGGTTATTACAGGCTTTGTTCTATTGAAGATGCATGGGCTATTACAGGCTTGGCTCTAGTGAACATGCATGGGTTATTACAGGCTTGGTTCTAGTGAACATGCATGGGTTATTACAGGCTTGGTTCTAGTGAACATGCATGGGTTATTACAGGCTTGGTTCTAATGAACATGCATAGGGTTTTTACAGGCTTGGTTCTAGTGAACTTGCATAGTTTATTACAGGCTTGGTTCTCGTAAAGATGCATCAGTTATTAGAGGCTTGGTTCTCATGGGCATGTATATGTTATTACAGGCTTGGTTCTCGTAAACATGCATGAGTTATTACAGGCTTGGTTCTCATGGACATGCATAGGTTATTACAGGTTTGGTTCTCATGGACATGCACATCTTATTACAGGCTTGGTTATCATGGATATGCATAGGTTATTACAGGCTTGGTTATCATGGACATGCATAGGTTATTACAGGCTTGGTTATCATGGACATGCATATGTTATTACAGGCTTGGTTCTCATAAACATGCATGAGTTATTACAGGTTTGGTTCTCGTGGACATGCATAGGTTATTACAGGCTTGGTTCTCATAAACATGCATGAGTTATTACAGGTTTGATTCTCACGGATATGCATAGGTTATTACAGGCTTGGTTATCATGAATATGCATAGGTCATTACAGGCTTGGTTATCATGGACATGCATAGGTTATTACAGGCTTGGTTATCATGGACATGCATGAGTTATTACAGGCTTGGTTCTCATAAACATGCATGCGTTATTACAGGTTTGGGTCTCGTGGACAGGCATAGGTTATTACAGGCTTGGTTCTCATGGACATGTGTAGGTTATTACAGGCTTGGTTCTCATGGACATGCATGTTATTACAGGTTTGGTTCTCATAAACATCCATGAGTTATTACAGGCTTGATTCTCATGGACATGCATAGGTTATTACAGGCTTGGTTCTCATGGACATGCATAGGTTATTACATGCTTGGTTCTCATGTACATGCATAGGTTATTACAGGCTTGGTTCTCATGGACATGCATAGGATATTACAGGCTTGATTCTCGTGGACATGCATAGGGTATTACAGGCTTGGTTCTCATGGACATGCATAGGTTATTACAGGCTTGGTTGTGTGTTGATGTGTGCATGTGTTAGTGTGTGTGTGGTGGCACATGTGGGTGTTAATGTGTGTATGTTGGTACATGCATGCATTGGTGTGTGTGTGTGGTGGCACATGTGAGTATTGATGGGTGTGTGTTGATGTGTGAGTGTGTTGATGTGTGAGTGTGTTGGCACATGCAGGTGTTGGTGTTTGTTGGCATGTGTGTCGGTGTGTGTTGGCACTTGTGGGTGTTAATATATGTATGTTGGTAGAGGCATGCATTGGTGTGCGTGTGTGGTGGCACATGTAGGTGTTGATGTGTGTATGTTGGTACATGCATGTGTTGATGTGTGTGTGTGCTGGCACATGTGGGTATTGGTGTGTGCATGGTGGCACATGTGAGTGTTGATGTGTGTGTGTGTAGGTGTGTGGTGGCACATGTGTCTGTGTGGTGGTACAAGTGTGGGTGTGTTGGTACATGTGTGTGTTGGTGTGTGTGTGTGTTGGCACATGTGTGTGTTGGTGTGTGTGTGTGTGTGAGGTGAGCGCCGGGGATGCTCCCATTACTGTTACTGTTATTGGGGCACCTTACTAACAGGTAGTTGACTATTTCACAGGCACGTGAGGGAGGGACAGGAGGGAAGGGAGTGAGTGAGTGAGTGAGTGAGAGAGAGAGAGAGAGAGAGAGAGAGGGAGAGAGGGAGAGAGAGAAAGGAGGAGGGAGGGAGAAAGAATGGAGGAGGGAGGGAGAAAGAGAGGGCGAGAAAGGGAGAGAAAGATCTGAGTGGGAGAGAGGGCTAGTGGGAGATAGAAGAGGTAACGAGAGGGATATGGGCAGACGGAAAGAGAGGGGTAGAGGGAAAGAGAGAAAGACAGAGGCAGGGCAAGAGGGAGTGAGAGGGAAAGAGAAGGGGACAAGAGGGAGTGAGAGGGAAAGAGAGGGGGAACAAGGGGGAGTGAGAGACGGAAAGAGAGGGGGACAAGAGGAAGTGAGAGAGGGGATAAGAGGAAGTGAAAGAGTGAAAGAGGGGGACACGAGGGAGGGAGAGAGGGAAAGAGGGAGAGGGAACGTGAGAGGGGCAGACAGAAAGAGAGAGGGACAGACAGGGAGAGGGAAAGAGAGAGGGAGGGAAAAAGAGCACCAGGCGGCTGAGAGGAGAGAATGAAAGTGCGGTGATTGTAAAGCAGGGAATCTCCATATTAGTACTATTATTAGACAACTTCCCCTGAATACAAATTTTACTCAGCCCAGAGGCGACGTTACGGCGGGCCGCACTAACGCAGCCACAATTAGCAAGGGGCAGCCCGCGGGCCCGCTAATACCCGAGGCACAGCACGCGGGGCAGGGGAACAGGGGGCCCCAGCCAGGTGACCATGCCCTGCTGTATGTGTAATGTGAGGTGAGTTTTGGGTGAGACTGTGTGCTCCTATGTGTGTAATGTCAGGTGAGTGTTGTATGGGATTGTGTCCTTTTTGTGTAATGTGAGGTGAGTGTTGTGTGAGATTGTGTGCTCCTGTGTGTGTAATGTGAGGTGAGTGTTGTATGGGGTTGTGTCATGTATGTGTAATGTGAGGTGAGTGTTGTGTGGGACTGTGTCCTCCTGTGTGTGTAATATGAGGTGAGTGTTGTGTAAGACTGTGTCCTTCTGTGTGTGTAATGTCAGGTGATTGTTGTGTGGGATTTTGTCCTGTAACTGTAATGTGAGGTGAGTGTTGTCAGACTGTGTCCTTCTGTGTGTGTAATGTGAGGTGAGTGTTGTGTGAGACTGTGTCCTTCTGTGTGTGTAATGTGAGGTGAGTGTTGATGTGAGGTGAGTGTTGTCAGACTGTGTCTTTCTGTGTGTGTAATGCGAGATGAGTGTTGTGTAGGATTGCATCCTGTATGTGTAATGTGAGGTGAGTTTTGTGTGAGACTGTGTGCTCCTGTGTGTGTAATGTGAGGTGAGTGTTGTGTGGGACTGTGTCCTGTATGTGTAATGTGAGGTGAGTGTTGTGTGAGACTGTGTATTGTGAGGTATGTGTTGTATGGGATTGTGTCCTGTATGTGTAATGTGAGGTGAGTGTTGTGTGAGACTGTGCGCTCCTGTGTGTGTAATGTGAGGTGGGACTGTGTGCTCCTGTATGTGTAATGTGAGGTGAGTGTTGCGTGAGACTGTGTGTATTGTGAGTTGAGTGTTGTGTGGGACTGTGTCCTCCTGTATGTGTAATGTGAGGTGAGTGTTGTGTGAGACTGTGTGCTCCTGTGGGTGTAATGTGAGGTGAGTGTTGTGTGAGACTGCATGTGTATTGTGAGGTGAGTGTTGTGTGGGACTGTGTCCTCCTTTATGTGTAATGTGAGGTGAGTGTTGTGTGAGACTGCGTGTGTATTGTGAGGTGAGTGTTGTGTGGGACTGTGTCCTCATGTATACATGTAATGTGAGGTGAGTGTTGTGTGGGACTTAGGTACAAGATTCACCCCGTACTGCTGCAGTAGGGGTGCAAACCAACCCTATGTAAAAGGTGGCGAAAATGCGGGTCAAAGAATTGAGAGCCTAATTTCACAATCTAAGAAGCAACATTTATTCTTTACATCTGTCTTATTGAGAGCCTGCTACCTTTGAGTTGAAAAATATAATATAATATATAGTTTAATAAGATTTAATAGTGAAATCGACGGCGTTCTGCGGCCGCCATCTTGTCTTTTTGCATTCTCTCCCATTTCACCAACTCTGCGCCTATATAAGTATCCATTTGATACTGGAGCCACAGTTTCTAGGTGATGTTCCATACTAAGGCTATTTTCGCCCGTATTTATATAAGGCTGATCTTCACCCGTGTACTACAAGTACGGGGTGAATCTTTTATCTATGTGGGACTGTGTCCTCATGTATGTGTAATGTGAGGTGAGTGTTGTGTGGGACTGTGTCCTCATGTATGTGTAATGTGAGGTGAGTGTTGTGTGAGACTGTGTGTGTATTGTGAGGTATGTGTTGTGTGGGATTGTGTCCTGTATGTGTAATGTGAGGTGAGTGTTATGTGAGACTGCGCTCCTGTGTGTGTAATGTGAGGTGGGACTGTGTGCTCCTGTATGTGTAATGTGGTGTGAGTGTTGTGTGAGACTGCATGTGTATTGTGAGGTGAGTGTTGTGTGGGACTGTATCCTCCTGTATGTGTAATGTGAGGTGAGTGTTGTGTGGGACTGTGTTCTGTATGTGTAATTTGAGGTGAGTGTTGGGTGGGACTGTGTCCTCCTGTATGTATAATGTGAGGTGAGTGTTGTGTGAGACTGTGTGTGTATTGTGAGGTGAGTGTTGTGTGGGACTGTGTCCTCCTGTATGTGTAATGTGAGGTGAGTGTTGTGTGCGACTGTGTCCTCATGTATGTGTAATGTGAGGTGAGTTTTGTGTGGGACTGTGTCCTACTGTATGTGAAATGTGAGGTGAGTGTTGTATTAGACTTTGTGTGTAATGTGAGGCGAATGTTAAGTGACTATGTGCTCCTGTGTGTGTAATGTGAGGTGAGTGTTGTCTGGGACTGTATTCTCATGTGTAATGTGAGGTGAGTGTTGTGTGGGACTGTCCTTTCGGTGCGTGTAATGTGAGGTGAGTGTTGTGTGGGACTGTGTCCTCATGTATGTGTAATGTAAGGTGAGTGTTGTGTGGGACTGTGTCCTCCTGTATGTGTAATGTGAGGTGAGTGTTGGGTGGGACTGTGTCCTTCTGTATGTGTAATGTGAGGTGAGTATTGTGCGGGATTGTGTCCTTCTTTGTGTGAAATGTGAGGTGAGTGTTGTGTGGGATTGTGTCCTGTATGTGTAATGTGAGGTGAGTGTTGTGTTAGACTGTGTGTATTGTGAGGTGAGTGTTGTGTGGGACTGTGTCCTCCTGTATGTGTAATATGAGGTGAGTGTTGTGTGGGACTGCATGTGTATTGTGAGGCGAGTTGTGTGGGACTGTGCCCTCCTGTATGTGTAATGTGAGATGAGTGTTGTGTGGGACTGCATGTGTATTGTGAGGTGAGTGTTGTGTGGGACTGTGTCCTCCTGTATGTGTAATGTGAGGTGAGTGTTGGGTTTCTGCAAAAAACAGGGAGCCTATCATAGGGTTTGCACTGTTACAAAATAAGTGGGCTTTCCTTTTAGAACATTGTCCATGATTAGGTAGTGGATCAAGGGTTGCTAGATATTTCCGTGTTGTGTTGTTTTTAGCGAAGTGTTATGAGGTGAACACATAATACTAGTAAGTAAATACAGGAGGGAATAAGTTGGATTTGATTTTTGTTGTTGAGTGGAGGGGTTCTCTCAAAGAGCAAACTGTGGTCAATTTGTTTATAAGCACATGGTTTGCTTTGTTTGTTTTTCAAGTTTAATTGATTTTTAAAGCAAACTAGATGATTTGTTAGTAAAGCAGGGCTTTATAGGTAAGAGGCGGCGTCGAGTTCAGAAGGTGCAGTGACGTGGTACCATCATGTTCACATGACTCCTTGTCTGACAGCTGTTTGTGTGAGTAGGAACTGTCCACACAAACACCTACTCCCGTCCCTCACCCCTCTATATACACACCTCTCATTCCCTCCGCACTCACACACGCACACACCAACTGCCCCCACTCACACACACACACCCCTCCACATTCAAACACATATATATACCTATTTCCCCCCTCACCCCACACCCCCTCTCACTGCCTCCACCTCTACACACACACACACACACTCACACTCACACACACACACACACACACACACACACACACGCACACACACACACACACACACGAACACTTACCCCCTCCTTCACCCCCCTTCCCACACATTTCCACCTTTCACTCCCTCTGAATCGACACACACCCTCACCTCCCTCATCCCCACACACCTCCACCCCTCACAAAATGATCTCTTTTTATGATGCCAGTATACCGTGGTACCTTCCAAGCGCCAAGTTGACTATTTTCACTAAATTGTCTTATGCTAGAGGCTTGTGGAGGTTTATAGTGGTGTCCCCAAAGATACCATGCTGATGAAAACAATCTGTGGACATCCTAGTTCCACCGGACGTGGTGGTCGAATCGGCTTTCCGTGCGGAAGGTCGGGAGTTCGAATCCCAGTCAAGTCAAAGTGATGATTTATCAACTGTATACTAAGTGTTGTCGCTACCTAGCCTGGAGTTCGGCATTACTACGATAGTACAAGGACTGGTTATGACACCACCAAGATAGCAGTGGACTGAAAACGAATCACCCTATTCTAGCATCGGTCATTTATAAAATGAACCAACTGGCAACGGATGGGTATGACATCCACCTGTGCTGGGTGTCTGGCCATGCTGGCATACAAGGAAATGACGAGCTGATCGGGCTGCGAAGAAGGCCCTTGTAATATACAAGTACAGTGCGTATAGAGAAGGACGATGTAAATGATGTCACGAGTTGGAAGATAGAATAAACACTCAGACACTGGATGTCGAAGCGTTGACTTGTCTTTCATACACTACATGGTGTCAGATGTACATCTGAACGATACGCGCCCAGAACTTCGCAATGGCGCTGTCAGCTCTGAAGCCGCCTTTACCCCTGAGCCTAGAGGGAAATTTGGCAATGAACTGGCGTGCTTGGTATCGCGCATACCAGATTTACAGTGTCGCATCGGGAGCTGCGAGTAAAACTGAGCGGATTCAGTGCTGCATATTTCTACATGTAGCGGGCCAGGAGGCGCAGAAGCTACATATGATGTTTAAGATGACTGACGCACAAGCGGACAAGATCGAGCCGCTGGTGAAATGTTTCGAGGATTATTGCATTGGGAAGACCAACATTACGGTGGTCCGTTATGATTTCAACTCGTTAAACCAAACGACAGAGTCAATGGATACATACATACGAGAATTAAAACACCGTATTTCATATTGCGACTACTCTGAGATGGAAGACGCGTTGCTATGTGACCATTTGGTGTGCGGTGTAAAAGAGACAAGGCTACACGATAAGTTGTTGCAAACATCGAATCTGACATTGGACAGATGTTTGGAGATGTGTCGATTAAGTGAGAACTCACATACACAACTGCACTCGGGAGAAACTAAAAATACGGAAGAACAAGTGGACACCGTAACCAGACAGCGAGGAAACTACACTTCACAAGCAAGGCAGACGTCATCGATGCCACGCGTGCGGGGTTGGCAAGACAGGAGAACGCGCTCTTCTACACCTCGTGCGAACTGTCAGCGATGCGGATACCAACATGGGAATACCACTTGCCCAGCAGCTGACAAACAATGTTTACAATGTAACCGATATGGACACTTTCAGCGAGTATGTAGGTCACGGCGCATGGGTCGCGCCCAAGTGGACGAAGTGGAGACGAAAGAGGGTGTGACTGAGGAAGACAACCGGGACGACGAACACGAGTTGTTCGTTGGGGAGATAACCGGAGAAGCAATCAGCAGCAGCAGTTTATGGTACGTGGATTACAACTTGCAGACCATCCCTGTCAAATTTAAACTGGACACTGGTTCCCAAGCTAACATTGTGCCCCGTTATATCTACAATGCTCTGAAAAACACTGTCTTATCACCTTCGAAATGCTGTCTTGTCACGTACTCAGGTGATCGCATACATCCGGAGGGTGAAGCGGAAATCATCGTCGGCGGAGTACCATTAAAGTTCCAAGTCACCACACGGGGGACACCAATATTGGGAAAAGAGGCATGCGTGAAACTGCAACTGATCAAACGGGTAGGCGAGGTCACCGTCCGGTCTAAGGAGGCAACTCCGGCCAGGCAAACAGCAGAACAGTTGGTGGAGAAATATTCAGACATATTCAAGGGTTTAGGAACTATTAAAAGTAACGCAAAAATACATATTGATTTAAATGTCGATCCCGTAATTGACCCGCCAAGGCGAATTCCCCATGCAATTGTCGACAAAGTGAAACTAGAATTAGATAGGATGTTACAGTTAGGTGTAATCGTAAAGCAGCTGGAACCAACCCCTTGGGTAAATTCAATTACAGTCGTAAGAAAACCAGATAAACTCAGGGTATGTCTAGACCCAACAAAGCTAAACAAAGCCATATTAACAACCCCGTACCCAACCAGAACGATAGAAGAGGTCATTGCGAAAACAAGCAAAGCAAAAAAAATTTCTGTCATTGACGTGAACAGCGGATACTGGCAAATAGAACTGGATCTAGAAAGCTCAAAATTATGTACTTTTAACACCCCGTGGGGGCGTTTCCGGTATACCCGGTTGCCATTCGGCATTAAAACCGCTGGAGACATTTTTATTGGTGAAATGAACAAAATTTTAAAGGATCTACCTGGTGTAAATGTAATTGCCGACGACATATTGGTGTATGGAAGTACCGAGAAAGAACATAATGATAATCTGGAAAACGTATTTAAAAGGGCAAGAGAGGCTGATTTGCGCCTCAACCCAAAAAAGTCAGTGATTTGCAAAACAGAAGTTAACTATGTGGGACACACTTTAACTCAGTCTGGTTTAAAACCAACAGCAGAACGTGTCCGTGACATAAGTGAGATGCCTACTCCTACTGACAAGGCTGGGATTCAACGATTCCTAGGTATGGTGGGATATGTGGGGAAATTTATACCAAATCTTTCCGAAATTTCAAAACCGCTGAGGCAAGTATTGGGTAAAAACGTAGTTTGGTTCTGGCAACATGAACAGGAAAAAGCATTTAACAAACTGAAAACACTGTTAATATCAGCACCCGTACTAAGGTATTATGACGTAAATGACCAGATCACCTTGCAGGTGGATGCTTCAAAATCTGGCCTGGGGGCAGCCATTTTTCAGAAAAATAAACCAATAGCGATGGCGTCAAAAGCATTAGATACTTGCCAATCAAGCTACGCAGTGATAGAAAAAGAACTATTGGCCATTTGTTTCGGATGGAGCCGGTTCCATGATTATATTTACGGTAAAGAGGTGATAATCGAAACTGATCATAAGCCTCTAGTGGCAATCATGGCAAAACCATTGCACCTGTTGTCAGCCCGCATGCAACGCATGCGCATGAGGCTGCAAAATTATGCCATCATTATGAAATACATACATGGTAATGAAATGTTTTTTGCAGACACTCTTTCACGCGCGCACACCAGCAAAACTATACCACACAATCTGTTTGACAACAAAATTTCCATAGCCACGATAGATATTGCACAAAATGTAAATACCCGCATCATCGAGGCTACAAAAAAAGACAACACCCTTACTGAAGTTACACGATTAGTGAGAGAAGGTTGGCCTGCCCAAAACAACCTGGTGACACCGTGTGCCAAACCCTTTTTCACATATAAAGATGAGATAGTCATCACAGATGGGATGCTGTTTAAAGGAAACCAAATTATAATCCCCAGTATTTTGCAAAAGGAAATGTTAGGAGTATTGCATGAGACCCATCTGGGTATAATCAAATGCAAGCAGCTGGCAAGAGACAATGTGTTCTGGCCAGGCATGAACCAGCAAATCGAAGATTTAATAGCTCGGTGTCAAACATGTCAAAATTATAGGAATATCCTGAATGTTGAGCCTATGAGTTCTCACGACATACCAGATAGGCCTTTTTGTAAAGTAGGAGTAGACTTGTTTCAATGCCGGAGCAGGACATATCTCATTCTAGTAGATTACTACTCCAAATTTCAGGAGGTATCGGAGCTACAAACCACAACGTCCAAAGCAGTAATTCAGTCCTTAAAAGAAATCTTCGGTCGTTATGGGATACCAAACTCACTGATATCTGACAATGGACCACAATTTGCTAGTTACGAGTTCAAACATTTTGCGACCACATACAATTTCGATCACGTTGTATCTAGCCCGTATTACCCGAAAAGTAATGGTCAAATAGAACGGTATGTGCAAACGATAAAAAAAATGATGAAAAAGGCATGGGACAACAACCAGGATTTCAACCTGTACTTGTTGAACTACCAAAATACACCTCTTGTGCACCTAAATGCCTCTCCAGCTCAGTTACTAATGAGTCGTAGGCTCCGATCAAAAATGCCCACGACTAAGACAAAATTACAACCCCAGGCTCAAGAATCAAAAAAAAAAAATATTATCAAATTACAAGCAAGTCAAAAATTTTATTATGATCGAAAAGCTGGGAGAGGCCACAAAAACCTAAAGGTAGAAGACCAAGTCAGATACAGAACACATGATGGTAAATGGAGGGCTGGCACTATTACACAAACAGATGAAAGCAAACCCAGAAACTACAAAGTTGTAAATCGCGAAGGTAAAGAACTGCACCGCAACCGTGTTCACATGTTTAAGATACCGTTAACTGTACACAAAGAATACAAACCTTTAGATACAGGGGCGCCAGGCAATACCGTTAAAACTACACACACACAAATACAAGAAAAAAGGGCGTCACCTGTCTACAAAACTAAAAGTGGGCGTGTCTCGCGTCCACCAGTTAGACTAGGAATGCCTAAAAACAACCTATGTTATACACACCATGAGACGCACGGTCTCAGCAGCACATGGAAACAGTGGTAATAAACCCTGAAACCTAGTAAGACAACAACAAATATAAATATAAGTAATAATAAAATGTATAGACATGTTATCACACAATTGTCAAGAATTTCTGATCGACAGCAAGTTTGTTTACCATATCTGTTTTCATACTGCCCACAGCAACATTAGTTTTAAGCGTTTGCAGAAAATGTATTGCAGAAAATGTATCCCATGTACTCTGCGTATTCCATGTGTTCCTTTTTATTGTTGTGTTAAAATGAGTTACCTTACTTGTTGTTTCACCAACCGGGTGAATAATAAAAAAAAAGAAAAAAAAAAAGGGGGAAGATGTAATATACAAGTACAGTGCGTATAGAGAAGGATGATGTAAATGACGTCACGAGTTGGAAGATAGAATAAACACTCAGACTTGTCTTTCATACACTACAGCCCTGAACTGTGATCTTGAACCGTGTCTGATCCCTCACTCTCATCTGAAACCACTAATAGCCACCCACATAAAATCCAAATGGCAACATGAGTGGGATGAAAACATTAATAAACTTAAAGAAATTGAACCATTTGTGGGAAAACCACCACAGACTCATGCAGGAGGTCGGCGGGACCACATGGCCCTTAGCCACTGCCGTATTGGCCACTGATGGCTTACACATGCTTTGCTGCTCAAGAGGCAACCTCCCCCTGAATGTATTGGGTGTCAGTCCCCGCTGACACTCAAACACATTTTACTAAGTTGCGTTGATTTGTTGGCCCTGCGCCAACAATTCTACACTGCAGACAGTATGCATGACCTTTTTACTAAAGTAAAACAAGAAAAGAGTTTAGCCTTTTTGAGGGCAGCTGGACTGCACCACCTCATATAGTTTACTAAATAAATTCTATCAATTATAAATCAAACTTTTCTTTTTCTATGGGAATTTGTTTCCCTTGACCACAAATATATGATTGTGAGCTTTCTAATTTACTGAGTGTCTATTTGCACATAATTGATTGCCTGCTTTTACATGTAAAAGCGATGGTTTGAACAAAAAAACAAACATTTCTCGCCGTGAATATGGCCTATGCTACCGACATGACGTAAAGCAACCACCAATCAATCAACCAATCAATCAATCAGATAGCAGCTTATGAATTCTCTCCATCAAACTTTTAAAGTCCATTAATCTGCATGATTTGACAAATTCAGCACTCCAAAAGTAGCAAGCTAGGAACGGTATGTGAAAACTATACAGTGCTTTCAAAATGAGCCGACGCAAACCGCCAGTGGCATACTCAGCTACGACCTGTACTTTTTCTACAACATAACAACAGAACTTCCCACTTTTACAGTTCACTACCATAAACACTGCGCATATATACGCATATGCGCAGGACGGTGTCATGGATGTAATGTGATATTAGGGGTTCTGAGTGCGGGACATTACGGTAACATTGGCATGTTTAACAACGTGAGATTAAATCTTTGATTTCTTCTTTGATTTGTTTATTCATTCCGGGCCAAAACACGTTGCCTCATGCAAGTTGTTTGCATTTCACTATGCCCAACTGTGTTTCGTGCAATATGCTTACATTTCCTTTTGAACGCTTTTAGGAATCACTACTTGTTGCTCTTTAAATAATGCGTTGTCAGTGTATGTGAGACTGTGTTTATATATGTGAAAATGCCTGGCACAATGGGTGTACTAAGTTGTTGTGGCTCGGCCACCCTTGTTTGACTAAAGCTAAGATTCCTTATACGCGGTATGCGGCATGCGAATGCAAATTATGCAAGTGCGGCATGCGATTTGGTCGAGTCCATACCCATGTGGCATGCGGCAGTCAGGCACTGGCACACACACTGGCATGTCTACCATCTTATTATCTGCTATGGTATTGGTAGAGCGAGTTTGTTACTGGTGTTATGTCCTAGCAACATCTAAGGTCATATCAGGACGGGTACCGATTTGTGACAGATGCACTCCTATAGATTTTATAGTGCTGGATCTACTAGATTTAGAATGTTATTTATCTTGACCACAAATTATATGATTGTGACAATGTGAGTTTTTTAATTTATGAGTGTCTATTGACACATAATTGATTGTATGCTTTTGCATTATTTATGTGTAAAACTACTAAAAGCGATGGTTGAATAAAAAAACTAACAATTTTTGGCATGAATATGTCCTATGCTGACGTTAAAATCAGGATTCCCCTTTGCGTTTCTGCATTCGCATCGATCGGTCTATGGACCGATTCAGTTGCCGCATTCGCATTCACAATCGCATTCGGACGTATGGAAGCACCACTATTCATTTACATGCTTTTCGAGTTTTTGTCGCATTCGCATTCATATGCCGCATGCCGCATACAAGGAATCTTAGCTTAAACGTATCACTTTGGTGAGTGTGTCGTCCATTTTTGTTTCTGTCGTGACTCGCTTGTTTATGTTTAATATTATATAATTCTGCTAAGATATGCAGCAGAATAGGAATTATTATGGTAAGATAGAGGCGACGAGGGGCCAGCAGCTACTGGATGTCGCGTCGGTCGAGCTTTCATCATTTTTTGTAGTTCCAATACCGGTATAACAGTTGTATAGGGCGGTGAACAGTGATAGGGTGGGCCGCTGGCCCCTCGTGGCCTCTATCTTACCATAATAATTCCTATTCTGCTGCATATCTTAGCAGAATTATATATTATGATGGTAATCAGGCCATGAGGGCCAGCCGCTATTTTGTGTTGCGACTGTATTCTGGAATTGTGTTGCTGTTATGGTTTTTAACAGGTACAGTTATTTACATGCGATACATTGAGTGTAATTTCCACACCTTACTGTTGTTTAACACTTTTTATTCAGTATTTATCAAGTAACAGGTGGCTCTGAAGCCTTTTACACATGTAATTGGTACAAGTTTTAGTCTCAATCTTAGTGACCCTTTGGTCTAGATTGTTGTCCTTTCTAGGATATGTAGTATACATTGTCTTAGTCGTTCTGGCCCTGCTCCCAGATGCTCAGGATCAAGTTCGTTACAGGGTAGTTGTTGTTGACTGGTCGGTTGTAGAACCTCCTGAAGGTTCCCTCCCCCGACCACCCTGCTGCTAATAGGATTGTGGCTAGTGGTACCTGTCTCCTCGCCGCTGCACTTGTCGCGACGTGTCTGCATGAGTAGGGGGTGTAGTCCCTCATGTTCACCCCCGCCTCCGCCATTGTGGTCTTCACATACCTAGTCAGCGTCTGTGCCGCCTTTACGTGCGGCGGCCTGGTTGTTGCGAACATAGCCGGTGCTGCCGCCAGTAGGTCGGTGCTTCCCACATATGTCCTCAAATGGCCGTACACACACAGTTCCGGTACCACATATTCCTTGAAGTTCAGTACTAGCGGGTTCCTACTGGGGTCATTCGATTTGAGCTTTGTGGTGTAGGTCAAGGTGCACTCACCCTGCCCCCACACAAAGTCTGCCCGTTTCATTAGCCCCAGTGCTTGTAGGCGTTGGCCCGTTGCTAGTAGGAACAAGCATAGCGTCCTCTTGTTCAGCTTTTCTACACTCAGCTGTTCCGTCGGTCCACACCCCTGCAAGAATTCTAGCAGTGGTTTAGGATCCCAGATCGTCGTGTATTTTGGGTTGGCCGGTTTCAGGTTGCCTATCCCCTTGAGGAGTCGGTTTACCAGGGGGTGTTCTCCGAATGGCACCCCATCTACCATTACGAATGTGGACAGCAGTGACTTGACTGTGTTTATAGTGTTGCGTGCTGCCCCGCTTGAAAATAGTGTCTGCAGGTAAGCTATGCCCTGTTGTATTGTTGGTCTTGTTGGATCGATCAGTTGCGCCTCACAGTGTGCAACCCACCTCTTCAGGACCAACGTGTATTGTTTCTGGGTGGCCGTTGCCCAGGATGCCGTGAGGGTGTGTGCGGCTGCCCTGTTCATCCCCATGGCCTCGAACATACCGCCTAGAGTGGTGTGATCCTCAGCTGCATGCTGTTCCTCAGGGGGAACTGTTTCCCCTCGTTCCCCTTCAGTGATAGCATACCTGGCTTGACCGGGATGGTCCATGATGTTGCGTAACCACTCAGTTTGTGGAGTAACGGGTACCAGGGCTGTGTTGGCCACTCCGGTGTCACCAGGATGCCCCTCGGTAGTTCCAGCATAATCTTGTTGATCACCCTCGACAGGCAACTGAAAGGTGGTAACACGTAAGCATTAGTATCTCTCCAGTTCAGCGCCAGTGCATCTTTGCCCCATGCCTGCCTATTGTATTCCCGTGTTACGTATTGTTCTAACTTCCTGTTCTCTCTTGATGCGAACAGATCCACTATGGGCTTGCCCAACCTGCTAAATATGTCTCTGATTGTGTCATCATCTAGCGTCCATTTCCCTGCAACCGTAAACACCCTCGACGCCCAATCAGCCTCAGTGTTATCGATCCCCGGGCAGAATCTAACCGATATCATAATATTATTCTTCTCAGTGATATCCCATATCTCCTCTGTCTCCTGTTGGCAAGTCTTTGATCTCGCAGATCCCCCCTTTCCTATGCATCCTACCGTCGGGTGTTGTCTGCAAAAACCCTTACATGTTTACCCATCACTTTGCCTGCTAGGTGTTCCAGTGTACGTCTCACTGCTCTTAATTCTAGCATGTTAATGTGTGTGTTTTCACTGACTCGTCCCATTGCTCCCCATAGTGTACCTGGTGTGTCTGGCTGTAGTAGCCCCATCTGTGTGAGGAGGTATCTGTGTAAACACATACGTCGACTGGTGACGGTTTGCATGTCCTCATGGCCTGTTCTAGATTGTCTATCCAATATTGAATGCATTCCCTCACTCTGCGTGTGAGCGTGCATCCTTTATCGTAGTTACCATTAGTATCCCTTAGATTCCAGTTGAGGGCCCTTATCATTGATTTTGACTTTATTCTGGCCCACTTGTTGCCCTGGTCTGTGGCTACTAGCTTCCTAATTAGGGCTGCCAGTGTTTTGATTTTTAGGTTCATATTTTGCAATACTTCCCCGGCAAAGTCTATCAGTTCTTTACACTTCTTCCTGGGCAGGTCTACCCTCATTAAGCTTGTGTTTATTCTGAACCCCAAGAACTGGAGTTCTCGTGTCGGTTGCAGTACCGACTTTTCTTTATTTATCGTGAAGCCTAATTTTGTTAGTAGTTCTAGCGTGGTACTCACTGCCTCCCTTACCCCTGCTTCGGTAATGCCTATCAAGATTGTATCGTCTATGTAGAAGCATAGTAGTATATGGTGTCGTGACCTCAGGTGACCCATCACTGCCGTCATAATTTTCGTGAATACCCTGGGTCCCGAGCTTAGTCCGTTTGGGAGGACTCTAAAACGGTATCTGGTCCCCCCGTGTATGAACTGCAGTAGGTCTCTGTCTGCCTCCCTGATTTCAATGCTATGATAAGCTTGGGAAATGTCTATGCTTGCCAGCCAGGCCCCTTGTGTTATCAACTGCATTACCATGTTTAACTGTTCCATTTTGAAATGCCTGTAGACTATAAATTCGTTCAATTTTGACAGGTTTAGTATGGGTCGGAAGTCTCCGTCCTTCTTAGGCCTTAAAAATAGATGTGAAACAAATGTGCGCTTGGTGTGTTTGGCCTCCTCTATCACCCGCTGTTCCCGCATTTCTATTATTTTTTCGCTTAATGTTTTATCATTCCCTTTACTATCCGAGACCGGTTCTACTGCCTGGCCTGGTCGGTTCGTGATCTAGATTTTTATACCTTTCACCATTAGCTTCACCCACACATTGCCAGTAACAGCCTCCCATTCACATGCTCTCTCGGTCACGCCCCCTGCTACAAAGTTGTAATGATTTTTACTCACTTTGTTTACTGCCTTGCTGGCCTCGCTCTGTATCCCGCACCTCTGCCATGCCCCCCTCTCTGTGGGCATGTCTGTCCGCCTCCGCTTTGTCGGTGGTGGTCCTGCCTGTGGCATGCGGAATACTGGGCGTTTTTGTTGGGGGGGATATTGGGCTGTGCGGCCTCTCCCCTGGCCGCCTCTGTAGTTTCCCTGCTTGCGCTCTGGTCTCGTGTAATGCCTGCCATTGCCCCTCACTATGGCATTGGCAGTTTTCTGGTTTGCCTCCATTGTGGTTACCTGTGCAGCCAGGTCTTCTCCTAGGAGGTATTTGAATCCCCTGCTTCCCTCCTTTTTAGCTAGAGTTTTGATCTGTGCCTGCAGCGTGGGATGCACATTGTCCCGCCTGAGGCCCAGAATTGTGTTGCTGGTGCGCGCTAATAGTTTCAGCGTCGGAACCAGCGCCTCGGCCATCTCCTTTTTGGAGAGTGGTCTGCCCGTCTCTATGTGGTCCAGGGCTTTAGCGAGTGGCCTAGCGGCGTACTGCACGCCCCACTGGGCTGCCGCTAGTGCCGCATCATTGTCCCTCACTCGTTGCTGCAACCTATGTTCGATTTCCAGGTTCATGCGTTTTTTTTTTAGCACTTCCGCATTACCCGGCCTTGGCAGCATTGTGTACAGCTCCATGACCTCTGTTTTGGTCATCGGGCTGTTCCATAGCGCTGTTATCAACTTGGCTGTGTTGTCTGCTAGGTTGCCGCACTCTGCGTCCAGCGGCGCCTTCTCTGCCGGTATAAACTAACTGTTCCAGATACGAACTGTTGTCCTCAGGTGCCCTCCCCACGGCCTCGTTGTGTCCTGGCGCGGTCTGGGTGGGTGTGGCCACACGTGCTTGTTGTTGGTCCGCCGCCGGGGTTGGCGTTCTGACGCTGTAGGGCGGCAGTGGCGTGTTCACCGGTGTTGCCATCCTGGTCTGCTGTGCGTCCCTTCTAGGCGTGGAAAAGGCCGAAGGTCTTGGCCTTAGTACTTGCCCGCCTGTCGGTAGCTCGCCCCCTCCCGCCAACAGTGGTGGAGAGGGTGTCTGCGAATCTCCCTGTGACCAGTTTATAGAGTATCCCGCCCTTCTGTTCCGGATCTCCTCCTGGAGTTCCAGCTTTCTCGCCTCCAGCCTTTCCAGCTCTGCGATCGGGGTTGGTACGTAGTCCGGTCCTCTCCATTGGTCTCTACACGCTGGATCTGGGGGCGGGCTGAACATGTTCGAAAGGTCCGCCACTACCATTCCCAATCCCCTGTGTAGTCCTCCCACTGGGGGCGGTGTGTATGTAGGTGACATGGCTGCTAGCACTAGCTGCCTCCCGTTTGTCCGTAAGGTTTACCGTGTCCGGGGACGGTGGTGGTTTGCCTACGGCGGCCGGGTAGCGGTGTTCGTCCTGCATCGGCGTCTCTGCCTCGTTGGCCGTCATCTCTATGTAAGCCTCCGATTCGTGGGGTAGTGGTACGTAAAGTGCCTCGGAAGGTGACTCCAGTCTTCTCCTTTCCACCCGTTCAATGAACTCAGTCAAGACGCTGGCTGCCCGTTCGCCTTTCTCATTGCTATGGTAGTCGGTGGAGGAAGCCGAGCAGGGCATGCATAAGATGTGGTGCGCCATGTTTAAGTGAGCTGTTGGAGGTGCTCGGGGTAGGCCGCCCTTTCCAATCGGTTCATAATTAGATTACGCCCCTGTCTCGTCTTCTGGCCGCAACGGCATCGGTCTGTGAGGTGGCCCACCTGTTGCCCGTACCTCCTGACCGCGACCGCTGCATCCCCCATGACCTGACCCTTCCCCCGGGTCAGTCTGGTGCGGCGTCCATCCGCCCCCCCCCCCGTACCCTCTGGGTATGGAGGAGGGGGGGGGGGGTCCGAGACCCAAGAACGGCCATAGCTCGGTCTCTCCCTTGGCTTGTGCTCAAGCACGTAACCTGACAATCGGCATGCCGGCCGAATGTCTAACCTCCGGTACAGGCAAGCCTGACCGCGCGCAACGCAGAGGTTTTTAGAAGGACTCGTAGGTCTAGCCCGTAGGCCTGGCCCGTAGGCCTGGCCCATAGGCCTGGCCCGTAGGCCTGGCCCATAGGCCTGGCCCGCAGGCCGTCCCGCCGTAGCGGTGGCAACCCTAAGGCGCCATACTTACCAGGACAGTTATCAGCTCTGTGATAATGTCCTAGCCTCTGGTACAGTAAGTACTGCCCGCGCGCAACGCAGAGGCTGGGTGGCCGGTAGCGCACCCACTGATACTCCTATCAGCCGCTGTCGTCATCAGAGGGCCCATGGCCCTCTACCGCGCACCGCGCTGTATGACGTCCTGCTCTCGCGATAGCTAATCCAAAAGTGACGAAAGCTCGACCGACGCGACAGCCAGTAGCGGCTGGCCCTCATGGCCTGATTACCATCATAATGACTGTCAGTGTCTCATCACCTGTGTGTGTGTGTGTGTGTGTGTGTCTGTGTGTGTGTCTGTGTGTGCGTGCGTGTGCGTGCGTGTGCGTGCGTGTGCGTGCGTGCGGGCGGGCGGGCGTGTGCGTGTGTGTGAGAGTGTGAGTGTGTGATGGAGGGGGCGGTGAGGGGCGGGGTGGGGGAATCCCCGACCACACACTCTCCCACCATACGGCCCTACCCGATCGTCATGCACATCGCCTTGGAGAGTGGCGACCAATTTTACACGGCGGCGTTCTCCACGTCGCCCCGCGCGGCACGGCGGTCACTGGGCGTTGCCATGGAGACTGCCCTCGTGGTCACTATGGGAGCGCATATGGCGCGTCAGCGAGTAAACCGACTGTGTCAACACACCGGGCGCCACTTGGGCAGCTGCGCCCGCTTGCCTCATGCCATCGCCACGTTACTCATACTGCCCTGCCACACCTGCTTGGTCCCACCGTACATGCCTTGCCTGGCTACTAACCCCAACTTACTTGCCTTATTACACTCTACTTGCCTTGGCTGCCTTACTAACACCTTACTTGCTATACCCAGTTGCTTGGCTTACTTACACTTAAGTTACAGTAATCACTTTGCCTGCCTTACCTTACGGACGCTCCAACTCATTCGGCCATCCCGTCTGGTCATGCATACACACATACATACACACACATACACACACATACATACACAAACAGACATTACCACACATACATATACAGACACAAACACACAGACATGCACACACCCGACATACACAGACACACATACACCCAACCTGACTTTGCAGAGAGGAAGCGACAAGTATAAATTTTTAAGTCATTGGTTTAACTTGACCAGGGTTCGAACCCACGACCCGTATTGATTTAGTGCTGCTATATACAGAGGTGACGAAAGTTGTGGTGACAGTTGTGGTGACAGTCGTAGTGACGACAGTGACAGTGGCGATGGATGGAGAATGTTCAGGCAGTAAATACTACTGATAATAACTGACCTACAATGCGCTTTTAAACAGTTAAACTTAGACTCACAATCCGCATCTGCGCAATGGCATGTGCAAAAAAAACACCTCACCAAATTGAAACAAAACAAAAAACACGCTATAGAGGTAGTGCACGTGACGTCATTACTTAGCAATCAGCGGTCTGCCATCTTGGATTACGAGCACCCTCCCTAGCCATGTTGTGAATGCATGCAGATGCAGTAAAACAGAGTTTTCTTGTGTTATGGGAGGTTCTGGGCAGTTTACATCCAATGTTTTTCCTTACAGCACTTTAGCAACAACTTCTGAGGACAAACTGCTCAAAACAGTGACAAATAAACCAACAAATCAGTAAATAACCACAATGTAGACAGTTGCAAGCCTTTTTATAAATGTCAGTTACCATAAGTAAGTCCAGGTCTTTATGAAGTGATTTAGTTGGGGTGAGATAGTCTTTGCTGTACAGTATTCTCAAGGCTCTGTTTTGTTGTGTATGTACCTTTTTTAGGGTTGATAACTTGGCTCTCCCATGCACCTCTATACCATACTGAATTTTGGAGTAAACATATGCATAGTATAGTAATTTTTTAATTTCCTCATGTACCCGTCGTCTGATTATTTTAAATGAGTGAGCTGTTTTTATGATTGAATTATTTAAGTTATGAATATGTTCATTCCAGTTGAGGTTTTCATCTAGAATTATACCTAGGTATTTCACAGAAGGGGCTCTTTCATTGTGTTATTGATTATCTTTATGTTGTTTAGGTAATCAGGAATGGTTGTACTTCTGCTTTTAAATATTGTGTAGCATGTTTTGTTCAGGTTAGTTCAGTGTTAGGATGTGACTGAGTGGGATATCGGGTCATGTTGCCGGCGGCCTGATTTTCCAGTAGGGCAGCACTATAAAATCGCCATGAGCGCGCACTGTCACAAGTTGGTACATGTCCTGATATGACCTTAGAATAAGTTAGATTTTGCCAGGATGTAAACTCCAACAACCAACCACTCACCCCACACCATGATCCCTCCTGGTGGAGGCCCCCGGATTCACCCACCACACCCAACACCTG